>BJCM01008775.1:3810-18909 GCA_018326385.1 Flaveria bidentis
ATATATATATATATATATATATATATATATATATATATATATATATATACATATATATATATATATAAAATAATCTATGATATGTGTGTGTGAAATATAAAATATTACTATTATAAATTTTATTAGTTGTAAAATTACATTTTATGATATGATAGGACTGAAAATATATATGTGAAATGATTATAAGTAATAAAATAGTTATATCTTTTTTTAAATTTGTTTTAATTTTTTTTTAATTAGAAATAACATTAATAAATGTCTTTTTCTTAATTTATTAAATTTAAAAAAATATTAAATAATATTATTAGTAATTAAAATAATTATTTAATTAAAAAGAGAGACAAGAAAATTTTGGTGAGAATGATTATGATATTAACATGTGTCACTTCAAGATACATTTTTATTAAAGTAAAAAGCTTATTTCTTAAAAAGTATAATTTTAATTGGTAAATTTAATTTTAATAATCCAAATATTACTTATATACCGATAATAATCGATACTATTAATTTGATTGGTGACACTTTTAAATTTTACTTTTATTACCAACAACAATCTCAGAAGCGTACATGGGGATACATTGTTTTCTTTGATTATTAATTGAACCATGTTACCATGTCATGCCCGTCATACCAAATTACGGAATCATGCCTGTTCAATATCAAACACCTATGATTAATCAATCACATATGTTGGTCTTACATTAACTGAATCAGGAATGTGTTATCCATTTGCTGCTTTAATCTCTAGGAACATCAATTCATCGAACTTATCTAAAGGGCACATGAGTAAGACTTGAATGTAATCTTCGCAACATACATAGTTCAAAATTTTCAAATCTAAAATGAATACTGGGAACAACTGATCACCGAAAAATAATAATAATTACCTGCTAAGAAATCCGAATTTGTAACTGAATGGGTATACATGTATTAGCAAAACTCTATACTCAACTCTGTTGGAAATACTCTCTCATTTTGACAAGAGGCGTACTCTCTTTCCTTCGACAACAAACTTTGAACTGCGTTCAAGCTGCAAGAATAAACACTAAATACTAATGATCTGCCAAAAATTTTGATCTTTTTCTAAACTAATTGTGTCAAATTTAGACTTTGGGCAACTTTAGACACATTAGACCTAATTTTGTAATTTTATTTACTTGTTTGTGTTTAAGATTAAACATAACTAGAAACAACTCATGCAGCAGCAAACGGTATCATACCTTCTTTTTTAAAAATGAAAGAGCACCCTTTTTGGAAGAGAAGTTGGAAAAGATTGAATACTGTTCATCTAGAAGAGCTGCAAGTTGTTTAAGCTTCAACGACTTCTCAGGTTCCTACAAAAATAAACCGATCAGCACAAAATGAAGTATTGGTACGCTTCTAGAAAGGGTCCAGCGCCTAATTATATAACTTACTTGGCAAAGAAGCTTTCTGCACAGCTTCTTAAGCTGCAGCTTAGATTCACTGTGTTTTTCTAATTCTGATATATCATTACATTTTGCTGAATTATTGTCTTCGTATCCGGATTCAGATTCAGAGTCAGACTCCTCTCTCTCGCCATCGCTAAATATCGTCTTTTTACCTTGAAAGTGCACCCCAGCTACTTTCCTTGGACGATCCTTTATACCAAGTCCCTGCTTTCCAGAAGTTGCTTTATCCTGCAGAAAAATAATAAATAAATAAACATAGTCATGCAAAATAAGAAAGGTATGTGACAAATACATACTTGTACAAGTTTGTAAAGATTTTCTTGATCATCCTCATGAAATGCGGTCCTCTTGTTAGATCTTTGATTTGTAGGACACTTCTTTCGCTTGGATTGAGCTCCAAGTAGTCCTCCAGATACAAATCCAAATTTGTTACCCCACCACTCCGGAGAAATTTCTTTTTCATCTTTATCTGTTAATGGGAGCAACTTTTTTAATTGCCAGAATGCATACGAGTAAAACCACAACTAACTACATTACATGAAATTCACCTTCTGCTTCGGTATCATCAGATGTGTCTATCATATCAAAGTCCCCGTACTTACAACTAGCAGGATCAGGACTATCATCTACCTTTTTGACCTGCAGAATATCATGTAAGAAACATTTCATAGGGAATTACGAATAAGTAACAACAAAAAATTGCTTAGAAAACCATAATTTTTGAAAGCCCTGGCTGCTCTAGTTTACTGTTTCTTATTATTTTCCATAAGTTAGTTCAAGCATATGAGCGAAACATGCAGCCTTGCATATTCTGAATTTCTGATCACTTCACTGACCCTTGACCAAAATTTACTGCTGCTTAAATTCTCAATGACGTTATGACATTGATACTGTGACCGTCTTATACAAATAATCAAGATTAACATGCATAATCAACCACAACTCATTTGGTAGTACTTGTCACAATCTTAGTACTTATATGGCTTTAAAAGGGGGACCTAAATAACATTGCCAGTTATTTAGAACCAACTCTGGGTTAAATGGTTACTCTAGATCGAGTTTTGGGCATGCAGCACAAGGCGGTGAGCCCAACCTAAAAACTTCTTACTCAGATCATTTTGTGGATAGGGTAGGTTACATATGGTTAAACCAATCTTACTGAATAAGCTAATTATCATTCCTTTTTAACATCCCAACATCCTGAATACAAGGATATCTGGATAAGTACATAACCGGCTCCCAATAGCCCATCATCCCATTAATCTCCCATTCTCCCTATCTCTCAGACTCACACTCAAATTCTCTGCCCTAACTTATACCGGAAAGTCTCCCTCACAATGTCTCCAACCGGAAGGGATGGCAATGGATGAGTAAAGACCACGGCAAGCGAATACATGCCCATCATGTGTTGGTAAACCTCAAAATATTCACCCATGGACGTGGGTATGGGTAATTTAAGTGTAAACACAATCGTTCACATTCTTATTCTTGTATACAACCTCGACACGTCTTGACCTCATCTTCAAAGTCATCACACAAAATTAGGCATGATTGTTTATACTTTTAAACCCATGTGGTAATCGCTATATCATCCATGAGGGAGCCAACATATTCACAATTCAAAAATACAGTTTTTCCTTATCACAATTCCTTAGCATATATCACAATAGAGTATAGATAATAACTCAATGACAAAGAACCTTATTCAAACTGTTGGAACTTGGAAACCAACAGTGATTAAAAGCAAAAGGAAACTGTTTTACTTGACTTAATGACTCAAGCATATTATTAACATGTTGTCACAAAGATTTGTAGGGACCTAAAACTTGTCTACAGGCAGCAACAAAAAGCAAACTGAATATTTAGAGCACATTACCATCATGCCCGTCTCCAAACAACTCTATAGTATCCAAATTTAGGAAGCATAATTGCATAAACATAAATGAACCATAAAATTTAGCTCAGAAACAGGAAACATACAAGAATTCCTTCAAGATGCTGAGCAGAATATGTGTTGACAGGTTTTCCTCTCTCCCTTCTCTTGTATCTGGTTATAAAAAGAATGAATCAGCATGCATTAATGCATAAACATTATGATATTAAAATATCAAACTCAATACGTGCAAGAAGACAAACCTTCCTTGGGGCTGCGCAGCTTTGATAGTAGATGTTTCACGCCTGTCCTTTGGCTGATTCGTTTCTTGTTCATCATCCTCTCCGCTAACTTTATAGCAGGCAGAAAAAAAAACAAGAATCATGAATTAACAAATGACACAACATAATTCTGTGTATAGACTATATACCAGGTACCTTAAGCATACCTTTGTCAATTTTAATTTCTGTTACTTCCTGTCAAATTAAACATGAAAAAGGTTAATGATCATGAAAAGAATGAAAAGTAAGCAGCTCTTATGGTCAGAGAGAGAAAAATAACTTACCACTTTCAATTTTTTGAGAATGTTATCAAACTGTGTAGTATCAAATGCCCATGCATTTGGCTTTTCTAAACCAACACCTGTTTTCATCAAAGTTAAACTAAAAGATACAGACAAGAACCTTAAAGACAGATACTTTAATCCCTGTATGTGTCTTTAATTTTCAAAAACAGAATAACAAATAACTTCAGATCCATAGATCAACCTTTCTTAGATCAAGATCTATCATCCTTTCAAAACTGCGATTAAATCACACAATTACACAAAGCCTCATCAAAACAGATGCCAAGACAGCAAGACAGGATGTGTGTTGTTATTTTAATAAAGCTAGTGTCTAAGGAGGTACTAGTACATCAAAAGAATCTCTTCATATATGTTCCATGAACAATGTATACAACAGAGTATGCAAAATCTGTACTTTCCGATTTGAGTTTTTTTAGCTAGAAATGGTTTCCGTTGATTAAAGCACATGGCATTCTTCTGCATGTCACCACAACATTTATCGTCCATTTGAACTAAAAAACCAAATTGGATTCTATAAAGCGAAATATGGAATCGAATTTGGGGAAGAGGTAAACAAGGACAAAAGATGAACTAATCCACCGCAAAATCCTGAATAATCTTTAAAAAAATAGAAAAGTTCTATTTTGGAGCAATGTTTCATGTTCTTAAGAAAAATGAACTAATCCATAGCTATCATTTCCTTCTTCATATGAGACAGCAGCTCTCTTTCAAAGTCACAAAAGCCAGTCAATCAAAGGTAACATAAAGCAACACGTCATTTACCATTAGTACTATATTCAATCTCAACCCTAATAAGTAAGAAAACTATCTATTTTTCAAATGTAATAAAAATTAGAACTTGAAATGGTAGTTCAATAACAACAATTCCACAGTAGATATTTTACCAAGAGTATCTTGCTTGTTGGTAACCCTAACATAACCTTTGATCCCTTGTTTATCCTTGCCAAGACCTTCCCCTTCTTCCCATCCCTACACAATTCAATTCATATTCAATAATAATAATCCATCAATCCATCAATCCATCAATCCATCAATCAATCAATCAATTATATCTCGGAGTATTAAAATCAAAAATCAATTAGACTTAAACTTGCAAAATCAAATGGATTTAAACTTAAGTTGTAGAGGTGTGATGGAAGAAATCAAACCAACCATTTGTTTCATGAGGCGAAAGGCGGGGGAGTTCTTGGGAACGCCGACGAAACGCAACGGAGGTTCCGCCGAGGTCATGATTCACCGGAATTTGGTTCCGGCAGACGTTCCGGTGACTCACTGGAAGTGGTAGCAACAAGGGTTATAGATGTCGACGCTAGTTTCTTTTGTGTTTTTTTAACTACCTTTGAAATCACTAATAAATATGCCAAGTTTTGTTAAAACGAGATGTTATCATTTTAAATTAACTTTTATGTTTTAGGTCGGGTTTGAATTTAAGACATTAATAAATCTTATATTCAAATTATTATACTTATTTTATTAAACTAAAAGACTAATTTCATTTTTTTTTGTAAGTTAAAAGTTAAAATGTAAGAAATACTAAGTTTTTTTTATATATATTAACATTCTTATCTTTAGTTAATATTCATGTCTGCCTCGAGTTCTAGTGGATACAAGAAAACCCAGAGTCTCGCTAGAAGCAACTTCTATCTATCTTCTATGATAAGGTTAAGGCTTGCCTACATCACATTCTTACTAGACTTCGTCTTTGCTATTAACGGGAAATACTAGATATGATTATGATTATGATATGGTTGATATTCGTGTTTGTAAGTTACAAATAAAATAAACAGCGTCTTCTAGAAAGATAACATAATGTTTTCAAGATAACCCAACTGATGCTTAAAATCACACTAGCCTAAGACGTAAACAATGGCTAATAAGAAGTTGGGGGTCGAACCTGGTTGAATACTATTTGGGTGTAACACTTCAAATTACAAAAAACAACATATGTTAAGCATGATGAGATCAAACTGAGTTTAACATCTCATAATATCTTTCTTTTGTAACGAAGTAAGTCTAATTTAAATACTTAAATAACTAATAATAATATTTCTTTGACATTTATCAATCAGTGCTCACTAATAACACAAACTCAAATTTACAATACACGTTTTCTCTAAGTAATAATATTATTATTTCTATCCAAGATTGATAAAAATTGGTCGTGGCATGGAATATGACTAACATGCTAATCGTGTTCATACGCGGTTAAGAATTAACATAGGGCGTATGTGATTGTATATGCATCCCCAAAACATCAACACCCTCAATCTATCTCCCGATCTGTGCATCTGCGATTATCGGGTGTAATCGATTTCAATGGAGTCGTGGATTGTGGGTAATTGGCCTTCTTTCGACCCCCACAACTTCAGCCAACTTCGCCCCAACGATCCTTCTACTCCTTCCGTAAGCTCCATCTCTAAACAAACCACAAGTTTCATCCTTTTTCTTGTAATTTCATCACCATCCCACGAATCTTGACACCCATGTTCGTTTATTGAACTTTTAATCTTGATTATATGCATCTATTGGCTTTCTTTGAAAGATCCCACTTGCTAGTAGTGTAATTGGATTTTGATTTTTGATGTTGGTTTTGAAATCCTACATGTGTTATGAAGATGTTTACCGGAGACCAATTTAGGGTTTCTTTTCTTTCTTGATTGAATGTTACCTGCTTGAAATTGTCGGTGGTATTCAATTGTTGATTGCAGTTATTGAGGGATTTGTTGAGTGGAATTGGGAATTTGAATGATTTTGTTTTGAGTGGTATTTTACTATTTTAGGGTTAATGATCTCTGTGATAGACATGCTAATAGACCAAAGTAAGGCAAAATTAGGAATATTTGAGTACTAAGATTATAGAAATTGCATTCACCTTCTAGTTGTTAGCTCAGGATTGAAGATACATTCTGGTGAATCTATGTATTTCTATTGTAGTTCACTTGAGCATCTTGTGGATTATATATGGACATCTTTTCGATAATATTGAAAGAGGTTTATCTTCTTTCAGGATATAATATATATTACATGTACTGATGTACTTCATCTGGTTATGAAGCTTCATCGGTGCAAGTTTACATGTACCAAAAATGGACATTATTATTTTGGAGCATTAGATCTATGGTTATATGTTACATATTCTCCGTTGCCAAAGTGACATTAGCAACTAATAAGCCAAGGAAGTTGATATATTTGTTGGGAAAAGTGTAGTTGCAGAAGTAGGTTGAGCCCTAAAAACATTTTTGGGAGTATTGATTGATAAATGTGGCGGTGCATACATTTAACTAGGTTGACTACATGTATTAACAGAAAATTCAGACAGGAAAAACATATAAAGACAAAAACATATAAAGAC
Organism: Flaveria bidentis; assembly: GCA_018326385.1. Lineage (NCBI taxonomy): Eukaryota > Viridiplantae > Streptophyta > Magnoliopsida > Asterales > Asteraceae > Flaveria > Flaveria bidentis. The sequence goes on from BJCM01008775.1 coordinate 11,052, forward strand.
ATCAAAATCGTCTTTTCCAAATTCCGATTGCCTTAACGAGTTCATAATCTGAACAAGGCTTCTTATCCAACAATATGTATAAGTCGTACATTAAATATGGGTAAGGAGTAATTTAATCATATGATGTTATTTGCATATTATCTTGTGCTAAAAAATAGTATAACTTTTTAATTAGTTCATTGGTATTTAGGTAAGTTGTTATAAGTAAATGTATTTATTTATTGGCAGAAATTTGGTATTAAGCGTCTCTTTTTTACCTCTAAGTAGTAGCAGGGTTTCCTTTGATTCTACGATCTTAATTCACAATGACGATTGTCTTAGTTTTATTACTAAAGGAAGGTTTTCGTGTTTCTTTTTCAGAAGAAGACACCTATTACTTATCATCCGACTCATGAACGAACTCTTCCACCGCCTGACCAAGGTAACTGAATTTTATCTTACCTTTTCTTATGTCTTCACATGAATTGCACAATTATATTAGGTATTATAAAGCTTTTTCTTTCTCTTTCTTAAGATTTCAAATATTTATTATATCAAATATGATTACAAAAATGATAGCATTATTATAAAAGTCATCAATTTAGGAGGTTTTAGGCATTTCAATATACATTGGGCAACATTTAATCCATTTAATCCATTTCAATATACATTGGGCAACATTACTCGTTAGTCGTTAGAGATAAAGTATAACTTAAATACCCATTTTTTTAATTGTGGAACATTCATATTGCCCTTGGAGAAAACTAGAAAATAAGCAAAACTATTTTTATTCAACCATCTCTTTCTCGACTTGAATACTTGAATCGTATATTTTGAATACCAACTAATCAAATAGGCCAGTTGCTATTGCTATAAGGTCTGCTCGCCTATATTTGGCTTGGCTTCGCTATCACTTCCATACTTATTTACCTATATATATCAAAATTGCTACCTTTACAAATTTTCTTCTTGGAAGTTGTATCTTCGTGAAAGTACCACGTTTAACTAATTAATCTTTGTGTGTGAGATATAGAGCGGGCGTGCGCACGTGTGTTTATGAGTGGGTGGTTGTTACTTGTTTGTAGAGACTTCCGTTGTACCATAATTTCTACAGCCTTTAGCCCTTTAATTGGGAAACATGTTTAAATGTACTTGACTGATAACATAATAACTCTTCTGAAAATGAAAGGAGTATGGAACAAAAGAAAGCAAGTTTGAGTTTCATGGTTTTTACTCTCTTCAGAACAACATGAATTGCTATACTGAACTTTATGTTATTTGTCTCGAAAACAACAATAGTTTTGCATAGAATATAAAAGGTGGTTCCAATTTTGAATATGCAAATTTCTATTGATGAGTAGTGACTCGAAAAATTAAATTATCTTTTTATTGGGTGTTTATTGGGATTTTAGTTAGGAAAACATTGCTAAATACCACGTCTACCAAACAAAAGTTCAACTGCTTTTGTTTTCTATACTTTGCTATTTGTGTGTTTATTGTTCTTTTTTTGTTGCAGTAATTTCTTCAGAAGCCAAAAACATACTGCTGAGGCAATTCTATCAGCGTGGTGACGAGAAGGTGAGATCTTGCAAAAGTTCAATTCCTTTTTAGGCCTAAAATACATTCACTAATTAAAAAAGACAAGTCTACCCGCATTGGTTTGTGTATTTATTTCCATAAACATATACACAAATTCAAAAGTTTGCCAACTTCTGGTTTGTTTATTTATGTTTATAGATACATGCACCAATTCCAAACTCATGTATACAGAATCGTTGCTGTGTTTACGCCCACACATACACAAACTGATGCTAAAGGAAGATATTACCCTTCTCATGTTCTCCCTAATATCCATTTTTTGTTTGCAGTTGAGACCAAAAAGAGCTGCGCCCGAGAATCTGGCACCCGAGCAAGAATGCAAGCATCCAAGAGCTTCAGTAGCTTCATCTTCACAACCTCCTAAATGAGACCTTTCTGCACATTAGATGTAAATATTCTTCACTGTTGAGTGTTGATACTATCTGTATGGTATGATAGCGTGAATCGTCTGCTTCTTGGTGTGTACTTTTAGCTATACAGACTTGTACACTTACATTTATATATAGCCCTTAACAATTGAATATGCAAAACAACCTTGGGCTGGTGTTTTTGTAGTGTTGATTTGCAGAATCGTGACCTAGGCCACAATATGGTCTGAGCATTTTTTTTTACTCGCGTATATCGTTTACTATTGATGGTAGTTAAAAAAACACACCTGAAATACATGTTACAAGGATTCTATTCGTGTGTATTACTTTTTGGCTCATGACGTGAGTTTGAGACACGTCAAACCTAAAGTTTCGAGCATGGTTATTTTTTCTCTTACAAAGAGAGTCATCTTGAAAAATAACATTCACCTCATTTTATAAATCTTTCAAATACGATTGAGATCTAATTAGGATAATTTTGTTTTGAAAAATTGGGTATTGGTGTTAAAGAAATTACTATTGGAGACATTGATGATACATGCAACTCAAGGAATGTATATGAAAACACCTTTGGAGATGAGTAAAACTTAATGCTGCGCACAGACTATCATCCATATATGTGCTCACTTTGAAGTTATGCTCTGTATGAAAAAACAAACACATGAGTAAAATTTAATTAGTACAAGACCGAAAATCATGTGACATATGCTTTTATACCGAAAATCATGTGACACATGGTAGTATCAAATCTTTTTCTATTTTAGTTTTATTGTAGTACCAGAGCTTCAAATGTTTTTCGTAACCAAATCATTTCAGTTTTGTTTGTTTGAACTTAGAATCAGACATCAACCTAGAACTTGAAAAACTAGAACCACAAACCGCATTAATTTACATAGGTAGACCAAAAAGAAAGAAAAAGAAAAACAACAAAAAAGAAAGAAGAATGGAAACAAACGAGAAAATAAAAATATGACATGTGAGCTCATCTACGATAACCAATTTATCGGTGTGTTTTTTTTCTTTTTGTTATTTTGTTTCAAGCTAAACGTTTCTCCGTATTTAACTTGAGATAACATATTAAGAATACTTATTAAGATAACATATTAAGAATACTTATCATCATACCATTTATCTGGTCATGATGGGTGGTTCACTCATCTAATTGTTTGAGCAAATTATAATTATTGTTTTTCTCTTGTAATATCTCTATAAAATGTTTATGTCATTTTCTTCTCCAAATTCTTTTAAACTGATGTTACTTCTCTTTTTATTTTATTTTTTAATCAATAGCCATATCTAGTTGACTAATTGTAAAATTGTCGGACTAATACATTTTTACTTGTATGTAAAAAAACTAAAAAAAGACATGTTCTTAATATGGAGAGATCCTTCACTTTCGGTAATAAAAGATTATTATGTCTTTATAAAGTAAAATAAAGAAATTGCCATGTCTAGTTGACTAACTTTGAAAATTGTCGGTCCAGCCCCTTTGACTATTTCAAGTCAAATTAATATTGATAAAATATTTTCTGCTTGCATCCACATGCTCTGCCTCTAGTCTGCTTTACGACTTGATTGTTGAATATTGTTTGTAGTGGAATGTTCTCTTGTACTTTATGCATTAAAGTTTGTACCAAAAAGGGTATGCTTGCTAGTAGTTTTGTATCTTTATAACATGAGAATATGATGCTAATAAACTTAAAAAGCTCCTTAATACATTGTTACCCAACGGACAAAATAGTAGCTTGCCAGGTGGTCTTCAGTTCTTCACAAAGTTATGGTTAGAAAACAATAAAAACAAAATCTAAACCTAAAAGGTATGTTAGAGGAGATTCAGATGCTTACTAACAAGTTGTTGTTGTTCTATATGCATGACAAGTTGCATTGTTGAAGTGTTTAATTGGCATACAAGGAAGTATTATACATACACCACAGAGAATCTAATCTCACGCTATCTTTAAACGATGTATGAAAATACCTAGGACGGCTTTTAGGGTACACAATGCTAAAGTCATCTAACCTCGATGTTGTAAAAATTGTTAGGTGCTAGTCGGACGGTGTAATACTGACTAGCAATTAATTGAGATTAATTGGTTTGGAATGTTATATACTTTTTTTAATTTTATATATACACACACATTTTTATATATAATTTTTATAAACAAATCTGGTCGGATGTTTTGTATTTTTGCCGGAATTTCCAATGATGACCGTCTAGCGATTAATTGGCCGAATATGTAAAAATTATTAGTGGGCGGCTGACTAGCAACTAGTTGCTGATTAATCAACCACCCAAACGGATTATTACAACACTGTTCTAGGCATCAAACGGTCGTTTCCCACACGTGCGACTTTTAGCCAATGGCTTATGTCAGCTTTATCACGATTACCAAAATTTTATTAGAATGATATCTTAATGACCATTAAGCTCAAACAGTCATGCAAGGTAAAATTTATATGATCGGTTCATCCAAAAAGCTGATGTCATACTTGACAAAATCAACTGACATATTTTTAATAATCATGTGGTTATTCATATATTGTAAATAATCGTCCCATCTTTAAGGTTTATGTCACAACTGTAAGGATAAACTAGTCATTTCACTCTACAATCTACACTCAGACTACAAATTAAATAGTAAAATTAGGGGTCGTTTGATTCGCAATATGTTTTGCAAAGAAATTGAAAATGAAATTAGAATTGAAATCCTGTTAAATTTGTTAATATGTTTGGTTGGTCAGTTTTGACTGAAACTGAAATGTTAATTTTAAACATTTAATTGGATTGTTAAACATTTTATATTTCAATGAGTAAGTGGAATTAGTATAAATTCTAATGAATATGAGAACTTTTTAATTTTAGATTAATTAGTTGATCGACTAAACATAATTTTAAATGAAAATTTTCTAATTTTAATTCTAAATTTTAAAAATTCTGCGAATCAAAAGGATTATTAACCTATTATAATTTATGACTGGTGTGGGTGTAACAACACCACCAATATACATTTGACCACTTCGGTCTTCAGATAAACATTCTACTTCTTTTTCTCATTTTTTGTTTGAATTTTAAAATAATAATATTCAACGGTCTAAAGTTTCGGATATTATTTGACATGGAAATAAATATTCACGTGGGCTTGAATAAAGTGTCTGACTAAATTACAATTCTAACCCACTACTTTTCTCATAATATCTAAAACCTCCCTTACCCTAACATTTGACTTCAAATGCAGCCTCAATTCAACAAACTCGTTTTTACACATAGGAAAACATGCGTTTTTGACCACCAATATTTTTTACTCTTTCCACTCAAGTTTGCCATCTGGACCTAACTTTGCACTAAAGCCATCGCGTACAGAGATAATAAAATTTGACTAGTCGGTAACGAGTCAAACAAATAAATTCTATAATTGATCATATCACCTTGATTAAATTGAACATGTTTACAAACATATTTTTCTGAATATTTAAATAATCAATACATTAGACTAAAACCGTTATCAAAAGATGATATATATATATTAATTAATATATGAGGTTGTAAACATTTAAGCATATATTCAGGACTTATGGATTGCTTAACGTGTTTCCGTAATTTTTATCAACTAACATGATGTTAATGGACTAATATACCCTTGTGAGGCCGTGGAGGCTTGTGACTTTATCAAACTCTTCCAAACACAAAAGAAGGATGTTAACGATATGACATGGTTTCATTTATAAGTATAAACAAATTATCATTTTTATTTGAATCGAGAACGTTGATAAATATACAAGACATAAGTCCGTACAAGGGGGGCATATCAGTCGATTTATTTTATACCATGGTAACGTACTTGGGTTGTTTGCTCTTCACTCACTAAGGGTAAATAATGAATGATGGAAGGGACACATTTGTATAAAGTCGGTAATACAGGGGACCAAAGTGTATAATGTCAAAAATAGTCAAAGGTTTTGTCTCTGAACTCTAATTGGTCATCTAACCATACCTCCATTACAGAATCGATGTTTCCAAACGGATGACGTTCTTGATTATTTTATTATATAATTTCTTAGCCAATATTTAAATTGTGCTTTAAAATATATATATATGCAAGTCTGTAATTACGACATATAAAAGTTGGAATCACTATCGTAATCACCAATCTTGACTATTATTGAACAGCCATATCGTAAATGTTATTATATGTTGTAAAAGGAGATTTTAGGAAGTATTTAAAGATAAATCTAAATAGTGATATTGTTAAATGAAAGAAATCTAATGATTTGTTAATAAACTTATAGTAGTTGATAATACAAATACGAATATTTTTTGAGAGGCACAAACAGTTACACACCCTCTCTTTCTGGTTTTTATTTTCATTAGTTTTTTATACTAATATCTTTAATAAGCTTTACTCTTTTTAGAAAAAAACTATATTATAATATAAACACGAGTAAATTACAATTTTTATCTTTTATAATAAGTCAAATTATAAACTGAATCTTTTTTTAGTTACAATCTTAATATTACGGGTTTCATCATTTTCACTAACGGACATTTATCAGTTAAGTCATCTCATATGCACTGACATGAGGTATTTTAGTTTTTTCAACCTTATATGAATATTTTTGTGTTATAATTTATTAGTATTATTAATATTATTATTTTCTTGAGCTCACTGTCCCCACCATCATACCACCACCGCTAACCACCACTGTCGCCATCGCGTGCCACTTCTCCAACCATACCACCACCATCGTCTAACCACCACCTAGTCATCCCCACCTACTTAACCTTTGATACATTGGCATATATAAACATCCTATTCTCAAATTTTATCTCCCAATTCAATCTTCCTCTCCATTTTAAACTCACCAAAACCCTAGTTCAAATAAGACATAGAGAGAAGGAGAGGGATATGTCAGTGGTGCGGTTGTTATAATGGAGCTCACGGTGGCGATCAGTCCCCAACAACGAAGGCATAAGGTTGTTCCAAGATCATGGAGGAAGTTGTCACACCCCCGCTAAGAGCGGAAACACGGGGATGTAACGAGACGGGATCGTCATAACACATGGTAAGCGATAGAGATGCAATAATAATAATGATGACAAGCGTGTCATGACGACACCCGACAACAAGGGGACTTGTGTCGTGTTTAGTCAGTATTCACGACAACATAGCCATAAGCATAAGCATGATACATGATCCACATAAACATAGATGATAACATTGCATGCAATTCCCACAACCCAGGAACAAGTTACAAAAGTATATGTTGTTTGAAATAGATTACAACAATTGTTTTCAAAAGACCAAGTTTAGCCACAAAATGCATCCTAGGGTCTCCCCCAAGGCAGCACACCTAGATCCTCAGCTAGCATGGTCACCTGAAAAAATATGCTCAAAATGGTCAACAAAATTGTTGGTGAGCTCGCAGGTTTAAAAGTAAGTAAGTAATTGATGTTGTATATCATTGTTGCAGAATACCGTGCATACAGTTATAAGTAAGCAAAATCACATGACATGAGCTTTACAACCAAACCTAACGACGTACACAAAGAATCTTGTCGGAATATATTCAACCAAGGCCCGTTCCTGGCGACTGCTGGTACTAACTAGTATACCAACACGAGGGTGGGGGTGTCAACCAAAGTAGTACTACCAATACCTATTCGTCGGTTACCACACTGGAATTAAATGGTTGTAAGAAAGAACCACAAAGCAGACTCAAGCATGTATCAGATAAGTACTCACAAAACAGTAGCACGTTGATTCCAAGTATGTAAATTGTATGTATGTTGTACAACATGAAAAATGGGTGAGCATACTTTTCCCCCAAGTTTGTAAATGATTGAAAAGTTGTATAAGCATAAAAAGGGGCCACGAAACTCACTTGTTAAGTGGTAAGTATGGATGATCAAAGTT
>BJCM01008789.1:2475-24948 GCA_018326385.1 Flaveria bidentis
TATCACTAAGTATAAGTTAAAATATCTAAAGTATACATGTTGATATGAGTTTCAAATGATAATTTTTACTTTATAGCATATACAAAGAATAAATAATATAACTAAATACATGGTCCAAAATAAAATTAGTTTTTCTATGTTATATATCTGTTATAATGAAACACTACTAGACAATTGTTAGGAGAAAATAATATAATTATTAAATAAAATCAAGGGTATGTGATTCATGTAAATGGGCATATCGTTTAAGATAAACGGCCGATTATCATCTATTCATCTAATTCTTGTACTCGTCTCATACCAATTTCATACCCGCAAAGATTTAAAAATTCATCTCATACATGTCTCGAATGTTTCAAGTCTTAGATATTCTTATTGGGTTCTAAACTTTTTGACATTCATGTTTTTCAAGCACTAGAAAAAAGAATAGGTTACATGTGGAATTGCCAAACGTTGATTTAACTCATTTTTTTCATTTTTTCATGTAAAGATTGTCACTTGAAATCTAAACACATTTAAAATCTTATAGGCTAAACTTAATACTTGTGACCTTCTTATACAAACACTTCAAATGAATTCACTAGTCAAGCTATAGTGTTATGAAATGGTTGACTCGTTATAACTATGTTAGTGATAAGTTGTCTATTGGTAACAAAAAAAAACCTGATAAGTTATAAATTAGTTGTAATATAATCGTAAACGCGCTCAGATTATAAATAATATATTTTTTAATTTTTGTTATTCTAATTTGAGATGGATATACATGAACAATATTAAATCCCTTGTTGCTTTGTTGGTTGGACATTGTGGACCTCAAGGTTACAACTTTATTTTTCTGGTCACATAAATCTTCGAATTCAATAGACCAATTTCAAATTATTTTCATACCCACCAAAAATAATCATCCAATATCATTTGGGCATCTCGAGTTTTCTTATTCGATTGAAAATCAAGCAAAAAGTTTAAATCTTTTCGCACAAACAGTCCAATTTTCAGTGTGTATTTCATCTCCTGTTTTAAAGCATGGTTGGTGGTATATGTGTTATGGGTTCACCCATTGTGGACTCACATAATTCACCATGTTTATGTGTTGTTGCACTTGCATCAACTCGTATCGATCAAATGAGCAATGGGGATTTGAGTTTGAGAAAGAAATCGGTCGGTAAAAAGCTGAGTTCTTCGTTCATGGGTTGCAGGTTTCGAGCAGAAGCGACTGCTTACAAGAAGCAGGAAAAGGTTAAAGGTTTTGTGATTGTTAATAATGTTGGTGGACAGTATGATGATGAAGGTTTTGGTGATGTTAAAGCAGTAAGAATTTGATAATTTTGTTTTTGAATTTTTATTTGTATGTGAGCCTGTAAATGTTTACTTGGCTGAGGGATTTAGTATTAATTTATTTTACGGTTTTAAATGAGTCGAGCTGCTCATTAGTCTTTGAGATGGATTCGTTAGAACCTTGAATAAATTAAGTTAAAACTAAGCTTAAACAAACTAGAATCCGAGCTTAACTTAAATAAAAAGCTCGTTTAATAATTCAAATACCGAATTTAGGTTCACGATAATAACCTGGTTTATTCTTTATATAAATATAAAAATTATTTAATACAATAAATATTATTATATATGTACTTATGATAAAATTAACTAAATAATATAATTAGTAAATAATAAACGAGTTGAGTTTAAGCTAGAAATCACTCAGAAGTTTTAAACAAATAGCTCAAAACAAGCTGAGTTCTTAAAACTAAGTTTGATCGAGCTCATTGACACCCATAATTCTGCTTTTTAGTTTTCTTTCTTTTTCTGTATGAATCTTATTATCAGATGTATGTTTTTTTGCAGCAAATATTTAATCTTTTCACGCTCATAGCAGTTTCGACTGTCATGAACGAACTTTACGAGACAAATCCAACACAACATCGATGGTTCAACGAGTACGCATACCATATTTTCTAGCTCCTACCCTTTGTAACACCATGAATTGATTTCGTTTTTGTTGATGACATTATTTTTGTGCTATTTCTAACAGTTTTGTAAGATCAAACAAACCCTCTAATGGAAAACGCTTCCTTCACATTCTTCAAAAGGTATACTTCTTATTAATGGGTCATTTTGGTTACGTTTGAACTCTTATAGGCCAAAACATGTTAAATGGCTTGATCATGTCATAATACTATAGATTATTGTTACAGTAATATAGTTTTTGGTTGTCATATATCCATTAACTGTTAATTATTTATAAATCAAAACATGGACACGAAATTTTCCATTATACCACCTCTGTAAAAATTATTACTAAAAATATCATTTATGTGTGTTTTTTAACCTTGGTTTTGTTCTAACAGGAGAACCATAAACTTGCAGAAACAGTAATGGTGACACGCCTTCGCCTCTTCGCAAAATGGATAAAGGTATGAAACAAGAACAACGTCCACTACTGCTTTAATATTGTAGTTCTAGATCACAAAATTTTGAAGATTTACAGACTATGATTTGTGGGTGCTGTTCAATTTCTTAGGATCTGGATCATACCAAAATGTACAAGGATTTTTCGGATCAAAACTTGGAGCTGATGCGTGAGCGGCTTCTGGAGACTGTGAAATGGCCGTGTGATGACACAGATTCAAGTAGTGAAATTGTTGGATGAATGTATTTGGATGATAAATTTGATGCTTAGATACATATGTACCAATAGTCATGCTAAAAGCAAGAGATCGATATTATTAAAAAGTGAAAAAAGATTGAAGATATCACACAAGCATTTCATCGAACATCTTACATTTGATCTCAAGCAATACATTTGAAATTTTGTCATATTTTAAAAGTTACTATAGGAAAACAAATATGTTTAAAGTTCATTATGATGATTAAAATATTTTCAAAATCATACCATTGAAAAAACATCCAAATAAATAGAACGATGTATCGTTTATAAGATTGAGGACATGATAAAAAGAAGCAATAACAATCAAACAAATGCTAAACCTTTAAGTGACAATCAAACTAGTCACTCTTCACTAACTTGCACTACTATTTGTTTGCATAGTGATATGAGTCCACGGAAGATAAATTTTCAGTGAGTTGTGATGTTAGTGTAGGAGTTGATGTAATTTACGAGTATAAGTAAACATATTTGTGATTTTCCATTTAATGAAAAAACTATTAACTCTCACCTGATTCAACAAGATTTATAATCTGAGAATTTTTTTAACTTTTCATGTTATCATTTTTACACATGAATTGCGGATGGTATATTTGTGAAAATCCTTTTTCGTCTTTTAATATAAAGAATTATAGATTACCATAAAATGAAAACTAGAAAAGGTTCAGATCCTTTTATTTATGCAATCACACATTAATCAAAATAACCGAATCATTATGAAACCGATGATCTTTTGTAAATTTGATAACCGACTTATATGATTCAACTATGATTTAATGTGAATAAAAATGAATTAACGAACCGACATTAAAATCAACTTTTACTTTTGTTGTATGTCAAATATAATAGGTACTTTTTATGATAACATATTAGTTGCCGTATATATTTATTTATAAATTAAAATCATTGTTAATACGTTATTGTACACAAGATTTTAATTAATTGAAATTAGTTTAAATCCACTTACCTACAAATCAGAAGATTAACCAACCCATAGTTAACCGTTTAACCAAATCATATTTCTTAAATAGTCGAATTAATCGAACCATTTATAACCATAATATCAAAGGACTTATAGCCTAGCAATGCTAAGATATATAGTAAAAATGTCCCTCCCTATGTAATTAAGAGTTCTAGTTCATAGCATGCATTGATGTAATATAGAAGTAGCTTTAAATGATGTTTGTGTTAGTAGTTCTAAAAATATGTATAACAAAAACATCGATTATAGGTTTGATTGTAACACGCACCCAAATGAACCGAGGCATATCCACCCATATTTTTTATTATCTAAAAGAGTACAAGCATACAAGCAACACCCACTAATATCACACATGCCTGATAATTGTTAGATATTTAAAAGGGCCAATCTCAACCATGAATTCAAGAATCTACAAACTTCTATTATTCTCACTTCATCATATTCTTCTTTAAAGCTGTTACAAGTGTCTCTTTTCTTAACTTCAAAAAACTCTCTCCTCAAATTACTTTCACCATCAACTCAAACTCCTTCAAAGTAATCATATGTTTCCTGTTTTCCTTTTGTTGTTTTTCATTTTCAAGTTTCACCTTCTTTATCTTTTTATTTTAAATGTTTCTGTTTCGCTTTAAACGTTTTATATCGGCCTTGTACTGAAGAGACACTGAATGTTAACTTGTGTGTTTTTTTTTTGTTCTTCAAACCGAAACTTTGTTGGTTGATCTTGGTAGCATGATGTATACGAGCACTTGCACGCGCATATTAAAGAACCTCAAGAGTATAGAAAACATGGTTTTCTATGTGTTCTTATGTTTCATGTTCTCTAATCTTGTTTTGATTGTTGCAGGTTATTTTAGTGAAATCATCAAGAGAGGAAGCTTTTGTTTCAATATTACTTGACTATTTTGCCCTCCAATCAAGTGGTAATGGCACAGAAAGATGATGGACATCTATGTGGGATCTCCATTTTCTTTAAAGATGTTAGGTACAATTCCACATACCATAAATAAAATTAGAATTTTTTATAAGAACACTAACAATTAAAGATATTTACATACTGTTTTTTAAAAGAATAATAAATAGAGTTAAATAGATATATGTCTCGTTTGGTAAAAGAAACATGTTTGTGGTTTAATTTAGAAATTTGCAGGCTTGCTACTTGTAGTTTTAATTTTTCATACTTTCAAGTTCTAACACTAATGTTTCTTTTTAAGAGGAAAAATTCCCATGTGTTTCGCACACAAAAGTATTTTAGCCATTGAAATCTAATTTCTTTGAATCAACATGTTAGACGTATAATAACTCATCTGCAACGACACCAGTTCTAAGGATGTTGATTTGAAAATAAAATAATCATCAAAGCTTATCTCGCAAACTTCCTAAATGACATATACCAATTGGGTTATATTGACAAATTCCTAACAAGACTATAACAAATATTTATGCAAGAGTGGAATTGCAGGTTAGCACTAAAAATGGATGATCTTGGTATCGAAATAGCGAAAATTGCATTACCAGCAACACTTGCCTTGACAGTAGATCCTATTGCCTCTCTTGTTGATACTGCATTCATCGGTCAAATCGGTAATTTCTTTTTCATTTTCATTTACTTTTATTGTTTCAATGTTTAAAATACACATACTTATTAAATCAACGACATATGTTAGTTTCTAGCATAATGATCACGTATGTGGAGACCATGTAATAGATTTTTATAAGCACGAAGATCGTGTAGACACTTTACGAGGATGAAAAACATAAACTGAACTGTAGATTTATACGCAAAAGATATTTTAGAAAATTTAATATGAAAATTAAAAAAAGACAATAACATGACTGAGTTTTAAAGATTTTTATGTAAAAATTATGGTTTTGTGCATATTATGAAAAATATTTTTGTAAAGTAACCAAGTCACGTTAACAACAAAAACCCCCTTCCTCTAAACTTGATTCTTAGAATACACCTATTGTCCATATTTGGACCCGAATTTGTATCAATTTAATAAGATAAACATTAGATGTCACTAAGTTAAAAGCCTAGATGCTCATTATAAGTTATGTAAGAGTCTAATGATATAGCCATTGCTATGTAACAAAAGTACAAATATGTTATTCAGGTGCAACCGAACTTGCCGCAGTAGGAGTTTCCATAGCGGTATTCAACCAAGTATCTAGAATTGCAATATTTCCGCTAGTAAGCATCACAACCTCTTTCGTGGCCGAGGAAGACGCGGTCTTAGACTCGAATCGCGAAAACTTTGAAATGCACGACGAACCTACAGAAAACAAAAAGTTGCTCCAACATGAATACACAAGTACTATTTTACAAAGACTTATTCCATTATGACATCTAGTTTTGTTTCTCATGAAAATGTTTGTATATGTTTAGAGCCTGAGCCACACGATTCAGAGTCGCTTGTTTCAAGCTACAAGAAGAAGCGGATACCGTCTGCTTCTTCTGCTCTGATCATCGGAAGTATTTTAGGGTTCTTACAAGCTGCCTTTTTAATCACTAGAGCAAAACCCGTGTTGGGTTTTATGGGAATCAAATCTGTAAGTACAAAAATCTATGTTGTTGAATTATATCCATTTGCATTTATTTTTAGAAGTTATTAATGTGCATATGTATGTATATATATGTATAGGACTCTCCAATGTTGCATCCCGCACAACAATACTTAAAGTTAAGGTCTCTTGGAGCTCCAACCGTTTTACTTTCACTGGCGATGCAAGGAGTGTTTCGTGGTTTCAAAGATACGAAAACTCCTTTGTATGCCACTGGTAAGTGAAATAATTATATTGTTCTTACTGGCAGGGGTGTTCATGATTTGGTTTAAACCATTACCAATGAATCAAGTAAGGTTTTTTTTCATAAGTTTTCCGGTAGGGCTTAAGAGTTTTCAAACGATACATTACAACCTGGTTTATGATTTATACTTGAAACTTGTTGAAAAATTCCAAATCGAACAATAAGATTTTGGCTATGCAACATTTAATATGTCATTTGGACGCTCGATGAGTTTAAGATGAACTACACGCATAATTAAACTTTGCTTATAAAACAACAATGAGAGTTGGTCTTTTAGTTTTAAATGCTGAAACATCATCTCATCTTCTCTCATCACACATTTTACCTTCTCTTATTATAAAAGTCCAACAACCCAAACCGAAAACTAACCAAAGCGAAAAGTTAACCAATGATTTAGTTCGGTTAAAATTTTTTGTTACAATGATAAAACCAGCAATATTAATTTGACTCGTTGTTTAACCTAAAGATTAAAATCATCAAAACTAGATTATAACAATCTTAGTTTATCATCTTTATTAATTTATCATTATCATGCAATGACTCTAATATATTTTAGTGGCAGGAGACGTGACAAATATTATTTTGGACCCAATGTTTATGTTTGTTTTTGGTCTTGGGGTTAGTGGTGCAGCCATTGCCCACGTTATGTCTCAGTAAGTTGGCTCTAAATTGTGTGTGTTTTTTTTGTTTTTTTCGTTTAAGGACAATTTCGATTGTTACAGTTAAATAAATTCATTTCAACCACCAAGGTGAGTGATAGTCTTATGACTTTCTTATGATGAGGTTGTGAGTTCGAATCCTATCAATAGCAAAATGTTGTTGGTGGGCCGGGTTTACCGCATTGAGGCTTTGGGTGATGGGTTTTCTCCGGAATAGGTGGTTGGCGGGCTTAGGCTACTTAGCGTTGTTGGTGTGCCAAGTTTACGGCAGTGACGCTTTGCCATTGGGGTACCCCGGGTAACCGGGTTTTAAGTAGTTAGCCGCTAAAAAAATAATGATAATAACAAATAAATTCATTTCAAGTGATAAATATATTAGCGATTTATTTTGATTAAAACCAAAATACTTCATTTAGTCGAGTTTTATTTTAATTTAAAGATAACATTAACATACTAAACTATTGATGAGAACATCGGACCAAATCTATAGTATCTAATAAAAGAATGTTTCTTTTGTCATTTGTCATCTCCTTAAATAATCTTTTTGATACTTGTCATTATTTAAAAATCATCGTTTTATTTTCCCTCCAAAAGTATATTATAGTAATTTAAACACTCA
The DNA here is from genome assembly GCA_018326385.1 of Flaveria bidentis. Lineage (NCBI taxonomy): Eukaryota > Viridiplantae > Streptophyta > Magnoliopsida > Asterales > Asteraceae > Flaveria > Flaveria bidentis. Next base: position 10,204 of record BJCM01008789.1, read on the forward strand.
AACTAATTTCTTTCTATTCATAAAAATTATTTTGGTCAATTGATGTATTTCTCTCTTTCGTCTAGATTTTTTAAAATCAAACTATGTTTTTAAAAGAAATTTTATTAATAAAAATAAAATTCATATCTTTTCTAAAAAATTAAACCTTTTAAAACAAAATACTTTAAATCGATCATTTATTAAAATAATTATAAAAAATATGAAATCTTTTTAAAGCAATTTTATTAAAACAACCATAATAATTAGAAACTTAAGTTTTTAATAAACAAGATTTTTATAAACAATATTTTTTTATAGAAAAATCTTTAAAAAAAATTTTAAAGATGAAAGTGTTTAAATAAGAGAGTTAAAAAATATTATAATTGTTTTATCTCTTGAACAGTTACATATATATAATTTTATTCATATCTTATATTACAATAATGTACTGTAACTTTTCATGTTTATTATTTATTACAATCCATTTAATTAAATGGGTTTATAGACTATCTATTTATTTATATATCTATCTATTTATAGCCTATCAATTATTTATTTACTTAAATAACTATCCATATGTAGTTATAATCATATTTTATCTTCAAATATTATTTTATAATTTATATAATTTTATTACTAATTATTTAGTATTTTATTTATTCAATCTGTGTTATACACGGGATACTAACCTATTATAACATACAAAGAATGTTTTATATAATACAAAGACTATTGAATACTCATCGGTAATCTCCAATCTAATTTATGTTCGCTTATCATCCAAACATCTTAATATCTTCAAACACGAATCATTTTATACTTTTACGTAAATCTTTTATCAAATATCTATATTTATATATATAATTTATTTATTTTTTATCAGGTGAGATTTGTATATTTTAATACATTTATGATAACACGTAAACATAAAGTAGATGACATGAGCCTTTAATTCTACCACACCCAAGATATAATATACCCAAATAAAAAAAAAATTGTGATTTTCTCTTTATTTTATCTGTTGATCTTGTGACACTCGTGTCTTAGGTACTTGATCTCAATAATATTGTTTTGGAGACTGGTAGAAAATATTGATTTCGTACCACCAACTTCTAAGCATCTTCAACTTGGCCGCTTTCTCAAGAACGGTGAGTCTTGATCTCGTTGGACACGAGGCTGAATCATGTACGAGTGTTAAAATCAACTCTTATTCGTATTATGCATTTGTTAACTTTTCAACAGGTTTTCTATTGTTAATGAGAGTTATGGCTGTAACATTTTGTGTGACATTGGCTGCATCAATGGCTGCAAGACAAGGTTCAACCACAATGGCTGCATTTCAAGTTTGCTTGCAAGTTTGGCTAGGAACATCACTTTTAGCTGACGGTTTGCTGTTGCTGGTTAGGTACGCAACTAAACCTTATAGATGGCAAAAGAAAATCCGAACCTGATGGGAATACCTAAAAGATGGGCATTGAGGTATTAATACGTAAATGAGATTAGTTTTAGAAATTGTCAACATGTTTGAGATAAGTATGGGTTTAGATGATACCTGTTTGATTACCTAAAACAGTTTACTCAGCTATAATATAATCTTACCGAAAGGTTATAAGTAGTATGATGAAATGGTTAGCAAATTTAATCATGAAACCTATAGAATAGTTAGAAATGCCATTAAGTATTTGATTTTTCAAGTAGGTTTTTGGGGTGAATTTAAGATTGGATTTTAAGTAATGTACCAACGGTAATTTTTAACCACACATGATCAAAGATGGGCACACCTACAAACCAACAGGTACTGGGTAACGGGTACCCAACATGTATGGACCGGGTAAGGGACATGATTTTATAATCAGGTATGGGACCGAGTAAGTTAGCATGTCATAAGTTCCGCCACTTAATAAATCATTCAACATGTTTATATATTTGAAGGCTATACTTGCAAGTGCCTTTGCAAATATGGATTATGAGAGGGTCACTGCAACTGCTTCAAGAGTATTGCAGGTATGGTTTCTGAACAGCTCTTCGCGATATTACATTCGGATAATTTCAACTTGATCGCGCTATTTCGCAACGCAGCTAGGTCTTGTTCTTGGAGTCGCGTTGGCTGTTTTCTTAGGGGTCGGGTTACAATACAGGGCAAGATTGTTTACTAAAGACGTTGGTGTCCTCCATCTCATTAGCATCGGCATACCGGTATTCATAGCTCAATAAAAAAAACTATCTTTCCACTGATCAAAAGCCAGCTTCTAACAGTTCAATCCTATTTTCATATCAGTTTGTAGCAGCAACTCAACCCATCAATGCATTGGCCTTTGTTTTTGATGGTGTGAACTTTGGAGCATCTGATTTTGCATATGCAGCATATTCAATGGTATGTTCATTGGCACATTATGGTTTCTATTTGTCTACTCTATTTCCAAAAGCTGGAAATATCTCGTTTTATGGTGTGGAAAAAGGACTCGAAATGAGATAAAACATATCAAATGAATGAAAAAAAATTCAATGACTAACAAAGACTCGTTAAAATTTGGATATTAGGTTTTGGTTGCTGTGATTAGCATTCTATCGATATCCATCGCCTCTAGCCATGGATTCGTCGGACTATGGGTTGCTCTTACGCTTTACATGAGTTTGAGAGCGTTTGCAGGATTTTGGAGGTATTTATTCTTGTCATAAAACAACTAGCCAATACACAAGTTTAAACCATACCGACTTGAAAGAGCATGTTCGCAGTCACAAGTCTATGGGTTGATGTTACTGGTTTTTATGTATGCTTCTCTCGGCAAGCATCCTGAAGTTCTTCCATCGTTGTGTTCTTGCAGGATGGGGACAAGAACCGGACCGTGGAGCTTCCTAAAGGGTACATCATAGCTTTGCTATAAGAGACATACTTCCCTAGTATTATCATCCCCTAAACAAGTTTGGTCATCTTAATAATGTATCCTGTTTTTTCCTTTGTGTAAATTCTATCTTTAGTAGACACAATATGCTTGATTTTAAAAAGCACGCCTACGCAAGAAGTGAAAAAAAGGCACACTTGATGCACAAAAGGCACATGGAAGACGGAATAGGGAACAATCTTTGGGTTCGCATTTTGTAGGGGAGGTTTTGTGCATTAAGATGTTGTACATATGTTTTTTTAGGTTATACATGTTTATTATTTATATATAAATTATGTATAAAGCTTTTTGTAGCTGAATTTTTTATAGGTTATACTAATAATCTAAAAGAAATATAAATATATTGATACTCACATATGAAAAGAGGTGAGCAGTGCGCTTTCACGCTTCACGCCTAGGCATGGGACCCTATCGTCTCGAAGCGCATCATGTTTTTTTTCTAAAACCAAGGCAATATGATACAAGGTTTGAAACTAATGCAAGTGTATGTAGATTACATGCATAAATATGTGTACTTCATGCTACAAATTTTATGTTAAACCACCTATAAAGAAACAAAAAAATGGCATAACAAGTCTCTTAACATCATAACGAATATAAGAGTACAGAATTCCAAGTTCAAATACAAATGAACATCACAAATCCTCTATCAAAAGCACAAAAAGTATTTGCAAGTTGAAAGAATCCCAATTAATACTCTTGCAACCAAATTCAAAACCGAAAGGATTTGGTCAAAAATACACATTAGAAGTTAGAATTCTTTCTGCTTTTTTTATGATTGAATTGTGCAATAAATTGGTACCTGTAGTCTACCACAAGCCAATGAACTTCCACCAGACCCCACCAACTCCAAGCCAGATGATGATATTGACCACAGAGATGAGAAACCCGTAGCCCCACCATTTGGCAAGAGGGACATAGTTGGCTCCATAAAATACAGGGGCTGACCCGATTCCATAATGGGTCAGACCACCCATGAGGTTGGAGAGGAAGGATAGGACCATGGCTCCAAATAGTGGTGGTGTGCCAAGGGCATTAGCAACTGACAAGAAGGCGGTGAACATGGCACCAATGTGCGCAGCTCCACTTGCGAAAAAGTAGTGAGAATAAAAGTATAGAAGCACAAGAATGCCAAAAGATGCTTGCCATTGAAGACCTAGCCCACCAACGAACTGCACAAAAATATCTCATGTTTATTATAATTCAAAAGTATATATTCTGCAGCTTTTAGTACAAAAGTATGATGTAAAATGTGACATACTTTGACAACGGTTTGACTAAACCAGGAGATGAGACCATATTTGTTAAGGTACCCAGCCATTGCGATGAGTGCCGCAAACCATGTGAGCGTATCCCATGCGACAGCTTCACCTAAGCATTCTTTCCATGTTACAACTCCGGTTATAAGGAGAACAGATAGTCCAAGAATGGCAGCTGTAACAGCATCAATGTTAAGCATCCCTCCAAATATCCACAGGCCAACCTAATTCAATGATCAAAAAGACAATGTAGAATTTAACTTACAGAAAATATTAAATTGTAAGAATTCAAGAAACATATTTCTTAAGGCACTTTCTTTTTATATAATTAACTTAAGAGATGATTATGAAACCTTACAAGTTCACGAAACATATTTCTCAACACACTTTCTTTTAAGACTAGCAGTATTAAGTCTAGGGTCTATACTATAGACCTTCAAAATTAATCTCATAGACACTTAAACTAGACAGTTAACTCAGTGATACTACTATGTAAAACCATATAACTATTCTATATGTTTTTCCTATTCTATCTTGAAGGCCTATACAACATATATTCAGTTAAACATAAAAGTAAATATCATTCAGTCTACTTACACAAGCTAACTAGCAACAGTAGCAATGGGCTACGGGTATTGTATGCAGCAGCTCAAGTGCTCAACAAATTGAACATGTGGGTAGACACAACTAAATTAAACAGATGCCAACTGTTGATCCAAAAATGAATTATAACCAAAATCAATGACCTGTAAGTGATCCAGAAAGGGGAACAACGCGGATGTTTTGGCAAAGGTAGTATAGATGTCTATGAGTAAAATACAGAAACATCAGCAGAGCACTGTTCAATTAAGGCTACAATCTGAAGCTATAAAACAGATCATCATATTGGTAATTAACTAATATCATATTCATAAGTCCAGTGAAGAAAGTGAATGCTGTCTCTCAAATCACAGCAGATTCTCTAAGTTAAATGTTCTATCATAAAACAAGAGTTCTACCAATTATAACAAGAACTGTAACTGAAATGAACCATTTTAACTGTACATGGATGTCAGGAATCATACCGTAAGCAGCAAAGTTCCCGCCATGATAATCTCATTCTTCGTCATTGGCCCCATCTTCTCCAGTTTCTCCCTTGCAAGCTTAGGCGCATCAGGGCTACTCTTCACTGACGGCGGATAAATCACATACAAAATAAGCGGCACTAAAATCAACGAAACGAGTCCAGGCACAATAGCAGCCACAGCCCAATCAGTCCACCCAATCGACTGCTTAATAGTGTTCAACGTCAAATTCGCACTCAAAGGATTCGCAGCCATAGCAGTCAAGAACATAGAGGAGCTAACAACCGACGTCTGGAAACAAGTCAACATCAACCAAGACCCCAACTTATGTTCAGTCCCATCACCCGCATTACTCCCACAAGCAACACACAAAGACTTAACCAGAGGCAAAAATATCCCCCCTGCTCTAGCCGAAACCGAAGGAATCGCAGGCGCTAACAACGCCTCACTGAACACCAAACTATACCCTAACCCTAACGACGAACTACCAAACAACGACACAAATTGGTAAGCAATTCTATTCCCTAATCCAGTTTTAATAAACCCTCTAGCGAAGAAGAACGCAAGAGCAATTAACCAAGGGATCGGATCACCGAAAGCCGAAAACGCCGCTGCAAACGTCAACGTTTTGGTGAGAACACACGCACCTAGCCCCATTAACGCTACAGCACCGAGAGGAAGAGGCTGTGTGATGATTCCGACGATGGTTGCGAGAAATATCGACAGCAATTGCCAAGCGTTCTTCGAGACTCCATCAGGCACCGGAACAAACCACAATATCACACCAGTAGCAATTGAAGCAAGCAGAGGCTTCATCGCCGCCCCTTGCCACGGCGCCGGCGCCGGATTCTGTTTCGCCGGAACTGCAGCGGCGGAGGCTTTCACCGTGAAATTGACGCTTCTGTTCACCGATTTAAGCTTTGGCAATGGTAACTGGTAACCAGATGACCGGAGGTGGTGTTGAGTGGTTGATCGGAGAACATTTACCGGCGACGGTTGTTTGGCGGAGAGACGGCGGTTGGTGGCGGGAACTGATCGGAACCCTAGGTTAACGGAGGCGGTGAGGGCTACCGAAGCCATCGTTACGGCGGAACGACGACGGCGTTACACGGCGGAATCAGGGATCTGTGTTGTGCGGTTAGAACAACTAGAGTGTTGAAAGTGTTTAAGAATTGAGGTTATATAGGTGGTGAGATGGTTGAATTTCAGCCGTTGGATTGGGCTTTGGGATCTGACGGCTGAGATTTGACGATAGTTGGCCTCGTTATGTCCGTTGAAAGTTTTTGCTATTTCCGTCTCTGCCCTTTGAGTTCACCGAAGAAAGAGTTATGTGCCTTTTGGCTAATGTACGCCAGGATGACAGAGGATCGATTGTGATGTGACACGTGTAAAACCTCCCAAACCACCACTATCTATCGAACATATGTTATTAAAACAGCGGGACCTTAAGATTTCATAAAATTAGACGGAGATCTTGAGTTTAAGTCTCAAATATCCAAAATAAATGTGAGGTTCTAGATAATCCGATGGATTTTGTTATACAATGTGAGTTGTTTTTTAATGTGATTTTAAGTTTCGTACTTGAGTAATATAAATGATTGAATGGGTCAGTAGTTCATTAGTGATTTAATTAGCGATTTAAAAATAATAATAATAAAAGCATGACCTTATGCCATTTTAAAGTAAATGTTATGAGTTCAAATGTTTATTTTGTGTAATATGTTTATTTACTAGGTTGTGAGTTTTCTTTTAAATGGTGGGCGGCCCCAATCAGCAACGTTGTCTGTTTTTGCGGGCGTGATGATCTTTTGTTAGTGGGTTTACTCTGGTGACCGGACTTTAAACATTCATTGGCCGTTTAGAAAATAAAGACAGTGAGACCCACAGTCTCCTGGTTCCAACCGCTAGTTTCACTGGGGGTGTGTGTTTGGGCCGGTGTCTGGTTAACCGACAGATTTGATGGTTCAACGAACACAAGAATCATCGTTAATATGAAAATAGGTTAAAATGGACAAAAATAACACGTGGTAACAAAATAACTCTTAAACCTCCCGAGAATCATTTTGTAGGCAATTAAGGCGTCTATCTAGACGGATATTTGCTAGTTCGTACCAAGTATCATCAAAATTTTCGTATCATCAAAATTTTCGTATCATAGCGACAAAATCTAATCGTCCATGAGGTTTTTGCAAGCTAGCATTGTTTCCGACAAAATTTGAATTTATGGCCAAGAATCTAATTCAACCATACTCCTTTGTCCTGTTATTCATAAGACAAGGTGTTCATATAAACCACACAACATGCTAAGCTTGTTGATTGTTATTTGTCTTGTTATTTTATTCATGGTTTCGCTCAACCTCTCTTATGTTATCTAAAAGAACACTATATCATATGGAAGATAATACACACACACTACGTATGTGTGTGTTTTACATGTAAAATTTATTATAATGAATTAGACAATAATATATGTTATCATGTTTTTTACGTCTTTATCTTTTTTTCATATGCATATTAACTTGTATAAATTCTCGTGAGCACTTTTATTATATTTCTTATTCTAACCAGTATCTTTAAAATTTAAGAAATCTATAAAAACTTTTTTTATTTTTTTCATCTTTATAATATACTTTATTATAGTTACAAATTCACTATTACTCTATATCCGTCGTATCTCTCCTATTCACCTAAAAACCCTTTACTTCCGTCACAAAACTAACCTAGAAAAAACCCATAATTCCCATGAACTTTAGCTTCCTTTTCTACTCATAATCAAGATCCAAGAAGCACACACATTAAAGGTTCATCGGCCAACTATCATATTCAGATGCGATAGCACAAAAAATGAAAATGACAGTCGGTGGTTTGTTCTAGTTTGATATGTGATACTTTTTTCCTCGTTGTTGCATCATCAGGTCATATTTAAAATTCTGCATATCTAATTTTGGTTTTTCTCGAAAAACCAATCATATTTCATGTGGGTTGCGTTTAAAGAAACACGACTTACCGTACCACACAAAACACCACTAACATACTATAAAGATCATATTGTTATACAACCAATATGATAGTGTGTAAATAAACAAAGTAGCCGTATAATGTACTAGAATAAAACATCACTAAAGATGTAGTTTTTTTTATAAAAGATGTTTGAGTTTGTGTTGTCACACTACAGAGTTTGTATGATATGGTACGCTAACACAAAAAAATAAAAGATTTTGGGCAAAGTCATACGCCTCGTGTAGTCGTGTAACATTTTCGTTTTGCCAAACAACCCTTAGGTCACATGGAGTGGCGACGGTGAAAGGCTAGTAAAAGCCTAGAAAAAACTGGGGCCAACAAAAAACTACCATGCCCCCACAGCCAGTGAGATTCAACCCTGTAAATTTTCACATAGAACCACGGTACCACAACCAACCTTGTAAAGTTTATTAAAAATAATGAATCGAGAAAAAACTAGGACAATGTCATGTAAAACAAAGAAAGTTTGAAGTAAAAAATAGGGGTGAGCATTCAAAACCGATAACCGAAAAAAATCCGAAACCGAACCGAAAATAACCGAAACCGAAATAACCGATCAGTTACGGTTAATAGATGGAAAAAACCGAACCATTCAGTTTTCTTTTATACGATAACCGAAATAACCGAAACGAACCGATTACCATATATTCATGTATTTTTTGTATGTTTTTCTATATTTTCATATATTTAAACATATTTTCATACATATTTCATGTATTTTTTATGTATTTTCTTGTATTTTTACGCTTGGAACATGTACAAAGCACTTTTTGACAAAACCGAGCTCTATACCAAACTTATAACATCAAAAATAAAAAACCGAAAATAACTGAAACGATCAAAATCGAACCAATACTCGGTTTCGATTTCGGTTGATTGAATTCCAATAACCGAACCATTGGTTTCGGTTTCGGTGGTGCTCAAAAACCAAACCGACATTTGCACAACCTGGTAAAAAATAAATTAAGTTTATCGTGTCATTGTATGTCAGGCAGGAAAAAACGAGAATAACGAAACGCTTGTCGCTTATTTATAATTAGTTTCACCTCATGATATGTGTCACAAACCCACCAATGTTGCACCCAAAAGACTCAAACAAATGCGAATAAACCCTCTTCTTCCCCATTGTTCCTCCAAACAACTTTCACAAATCAAAGCTTACGTACTCGCATCTTCTCGCCCACACGCACTCAACACACTTCTTGATTCATTCACAAACTCACACACCCCACAATACACCTTCACCCTCTACAATCAAATGCTCAAAAACCCAAATACCCACAACCATTTCACCTTCAATTTCGCCCTCAAAGCATGTTGCTTGACAAATTCGATCATCAAAGGCCAAGAAATCCATGCCCATGTGACAAAAAGAGGTCATTTTGCCCACACCTACATTCAAAATTCGTTCATCAATCTCTATGTTATCGGGAATGAAATCGTATACGCTTATCGGGTCTTCAAGACGATCGATTGTCCCACTGTGGTTTCATGGACTTCGATCATTTCAGGGCTTTCGAAATGTGGGTTTGAACGTATGGCGATTGGTGTGTTTTCTGTGATGGATGTTGACCCTAATGCTTATACGCTTGTTAGTGTGTTGTCTGCTTGTTGTAATATGGGTGAATTAAACCTTGGGAAATCTGTTCATTGCTATTGGTTGAAGTGTTTGTATGAAGATAATGTGATTCTTGACAATGCATTGTTGCATTTGTATGTGAAAGTTGGGTCTTTGGAGTATGCACGCCACGTGTTTGATGAAATGCCTGAGAGAGATGTGGTTTCGTGGAGCACGATGATTGGTGGTTTCGTGCAACGGGGGTTTTGTGAGAATGCGGTTCGTGTTTTCGATGAGATGGTGAGAGAGGGAGAAGTTAAGCCGAACGAGGCGACTATAGTTAATGTAGTGGCTGCTTGCGCATCACTCGGGTCGTTGAGTTTAGGTGAACGGGTGCACGCGTATGTTCAAGAAAGACGTGATATACCACTAGAAGGAAATGTGGGTAATGCTTTTATAAACATGTATGCTAAATGTGGCAACATAAGCAGCGCGATTCGCGTGTTCAAAACACTTGGGTTCAAAGATACAGTATCTTGGAGCACTATGATTAACGGGTTTGCAATGAATGGGCTTGGACATCACGTGTTACCATTATTCGGGCTTATGTTAGTTCATGGGGTTGCACCAGATGATGTGACATTCATTAGCTTGTTAACCGCGTGCAGCCATGGTGGGCTGGTTAACGAAGGGTTGATGTTGTTCAAAGCAATGGTTAACACATATGACATGACCGCTAACGAGAGGCATTGTGCGTGCGTTGTGGACTTGTATGCACGAGCCGGGTGGTTCAAAGAAGCAGAGGATTATGTTATGGGTATGGATGTGGAACCAGACGGGCCGGTGTGGGGTGCATTGGTTAGCGCGTGTAGGGTTCATGGGAATGAGGCGACGGTTCGACGTGTAGGTGAGACCCTTGTCGAAAAAGGTGCGGGTGGTGGTACTTTGTGTTTGGTGTCAAATAGTTATGCAAGTTCAAGTAGATGGGATGAATCAATGGAGATTAGAAATTTGATGAGTTGTTTAGGTTTGAAAAAAATGGCTGGTTGTAGTTGGATTGAGCTTGATGTATAGACCAATGCTTGTTATTAGAGGCGGGGACCCTGTTTAAACTTCAACGCGTTTTGGACCCGAATCGAAAAAATAACGGTTTCAAACTGAACAAATCCTTTCAAACTAAAAAACCAGTTTCAAACCGAATTGTACCAGCTAAAAGCCGGTGTCAACTGTATTTGACACGGTGTTAACCTTATTAAGGTGAAATTCAAAAATCATCGTGCAACTCTACTTGTAATATCACGCTCCCAATACAATATTCTAGATCGACTCGCTATATGATATCCGTTTCATTTTGCTAAATAAAATTGTGGTCAAATGTCATTCACCATATATGATAAATTTTTTAAGTTTTATTAAATTATTAACTTTTATACGAGATATTTAATAATTTCAAAATGTTATATAAGAGAAAATACATATATTTGCTATTATATTTGAGTTTTTAATAACATTGTAGTAAAGAGTTTCGGTTAGGACTAAGAAAAGTAATCTATATCTAAATTGATTGCTTAGATAAAAGTTTTATTTAATCTGAACGATCAAACCTGAATTTAGTACATATTGTTACATTAAAAGGTGTATCTGGTAGTTGTATTTGTAAATCAAGCTAACCGGTTTTTAATTCCTAGACCATTAAAACTAAATTATTATACAAAAAATATATCATATATATTATCTGAACTTTAAAAAGATAGATGGAAAGAAATTTCAGAAAATGAATTTTTAATAGAATGTATTTATATTTTTATTCTCAACTATCTTAACATTACGAGCAATTGTTATTTGGGATTAATATTAGTTAATAGTCAATGATTCGTATTAACAAAATCTAATTTTCTTTAAAAAAATTCCCCACTCATAAAATTTTAATGCCACAAAGCATTGAGTTTATTAGACAAAGGCAAGAAAATGAATTTTCATTTCGTCTTTCTGTATACAAAAACTAGTGATATTCCATTACGCGTGTTACATGTATAGTGAACTTTAAGTTTTTTACTACCCTTAGGTTAACAATAATAACATGCAAGTGTTAACCCAATAACAATGAATACAGGGTGCAACGGCAAAACCGATTGAAAATATACGTGCAAGTAATTCACGATTCACACATTTCTAGAGAAATTCTAAACAAATAACAAACAGATTTGTGTCATCATGGTGCTTACAGGTTTGTGATCCTAACTTCATATCAAATTACTAACAACTAAAACAGGGTGTATCAAACCCATGTAACGAAAATGTTTTGAGTTATGATTGTATTTTACCAAAAGAAAGCTAACATGCTCTTTATGCTTGTGTAATTTTTAGTTCAAATGGTTGTAGATGACCCCTTGATTAATCATTTGTATCTAATCTCGCTACTGATGCAAATGAAAACATTCACAACAAAGATTGACGCCTAGGATTTGCAAAACAAAGCACAAATGACCAATCTATACACAAATCCAATAGCAACGGTCGAGCGGGTTGACCGGAGAGTACGGAGGTCCGTATATAGGACAGAGCAACAGATGTGACAACTCCAACCAACAATGACATAGAGAAATCTGTAAACCCTAAATGGGTATCGTAGAGACATAGAGATGAGGGAGCAATAGAGGCGGTGGCATGACCACCATAACACCGTCAATGTCTAGAAGATCGCCACCTGCTCCACCTCAACCACATAGAGGAGGCAGAGAGGCAACAAGGTCCATCGAGTTGGTTTTTTCATAACCCGAGGAGGAAGGCGAAATACCGAAAGTACCCAAGTTACTGTTCATCGAGTTGGTTTTTTCATATATAGGGTAATATATATATATTATATATTATGTAATTACTAACATAACATTAATTGACATAAATGCTTTTACATACAAACACATTTTCAAATTTCAATGGGGGATTTAGGGTGTTTTTAGCCCATATTATGTCGTTGGATGTTCTTAATAACTTTTTTAACATCCAATTGGTGCTTCAGAATGTAATCAAAAGAATTATGTGATACGCATCTACCACTAGATTAACTACCCAAATGACACATCTACCATTAGTTAACTATTATAATTTCCATGAATTTTACATTCTTGACTTTTTAATTACTTTATATATTCAATAATCTAATATGTTCTTAAATGTCTTTAATAAACTCATGTATTACACAAATTAAATAAATAAAATATTAATATAATAAATTTTATTATTTATAAGATAATATTCTAAGATATGATATAACTTAAATTTCTTATGAGTTTATAAAACAATGATATAAACTTTTTTAACCTTTTTATTGTATTTTTCAAAAAATAAACAAATATTTGTTTCAAACAAAACATTTTAAAAAAATCTTATATTTAAAAATTCCTTACTATAACTCCCAAATTTTATTATTTTAGTTTATAAAAAAATTACGTAAAAAACTCATTTTAAATTATTTTGTATTTTTCGAAAGAGTGAATTTCTGTTTTCCTTCCTGTGGTTTGGTCAGATTTGTTATTTTTATCCAAAAATATCTTTTTTTGTATTTGTCTTCTAAAGGTTTGGGAAACATTATCATTTTCACCCAAAATATTAACTCAATTGTTTTAAAATGTTAAATATTCATTGTTAAAAGGGTACTTACGTAAATTTTTATATAAAAACAAAATCCTAATTTATGTTTACGTGTTGCTAATAAAAATTTTTACCACGAAATTCATGTTTTTGGATGAAAATGATAACTATTTCAAACCTCGGGGAGGCAAATGTAAGAAAAAACATTTTTGGATGAAAATAAAAAATATGACTAAACCACAGAAAGAAAAACATCAATTCACTCTTTAAAAAAATATTTTGGAAAAATTTGTTTTCGTAAAAAATTGTTTCGTTAGAAAAACATTAATACAATGATCTGTTTCTTAGTTTATTAAAAATCTATTTTTAATCTAAAAACAATTAAATACTATTATTAGTAATCAATAAAATTATTTAATATAAGAGCAAAATGAGAAAAATATAATAAGAATGAATCTGATGCTGATATGTGTCATCTCTAGTTATACTTTTACTAGAGTAGAAAGATTATCAAATTTATTTTTTCTTATTATATTTTACCAAGAACTTTAGTTAAACCATGTATTAAATGAGTTGAATAATTTAGATTTTATTATAATAAAAATTTAGTAATTATAACATAATATTTTTAAAGTTATGATAGAAATTACACATGAGTAAGGACTATAAGTAGTAAAATAATGATATCAACTTTATAAACTTTTTTTAAATTTCTTCCCCCGAATAAACAATAAACATTTTGTTCTAAAATAAAGCGTATTAAAATGTCATTTTTAAAAATTTCTAATTATAACTCCCATTTTCTATTATTTTTAGTTTATAAAATATTTACTTAACACCAATTTTATGATATTTCATAATTTTTGATGTTTTTTTAAAAATTTCTTTTTTTATAATTTTTTTTATTTAGAAATAACATTAATAAAAAGATATATTTTTTAATTTGTTAAAAAGTTTTTATAATTTATAAAATGTTAAATTATATTATTAGTAATTAAGGTAATCATTTAATACCAGAGAGAAATAATTTTTTTATAAGATGAATGTAATTATTTTGATAATTCCAAAATGTTATATAAGAGACCATATACATATGTAGTATCAAATATTTTTACTAGCATTGCTATAAAAGTTTCTGTTGAAACTAAAAAAAAAAAACTAATTGCTTAGACAAAATCTTCTAATCTAACTCCATTCTCTAGATCAACCACGAAACCTTTCACCAAAATACACATGCTTCACACTTAGATTGAAATTCCCATAAATATTACAAACTTAATTTTTCAATCACCTTTTCTTTAAAAAAAAACTAATATATTCCTTGCTCAACAAATTTGGTTTTTCATATATATATATATATATATATATAT
>BJCM01008828.1:4135-15815 GCA_018326385.1 Flaveria bidentis
ACTTTTTACCCTTAAACTTTTTTTAAATTTTTAAAAAAGGTACTTTGACCACCTCAAGTTTTCTAAAGTTTCGTGTTTACCCCTCTTTGTAAAATATTAATTCGAGTCCATGTATGTTAGGACATAATTAGAAATGACTCGGCTTAATTATGAAATGTTTGCGTGCCCAACTTTATGTACGTTTTAGAACTGTCTACTCTTAGAAATGTTTACGTTTTGACGTAAATTTTGTTCATATTTTAGTTGAATAACATAAGTTTTGTTTGAAAACACATCAGATCAAATATAATAAATTTTTGTTTACTTTACGTTTCGTCGTTAATATAATTCGGACACAAGTCAAATATAAATGTTTCAACATATATTTTGTTTGAAAAAAAGTCTGATCAAATATAATATGTTTTTATTAAATTTAAAGTCAATCTACGTATTGATGTAAATTTAGTTCAAAAATAAGTCAGGATAATTGTAATCTATTCATTGTCACGCTGTGTGCGATGCTACGGCAACACGCGGCAGGTAAAAACTAGTTTATCATAAACATCAACACATATATAAATTCATAATTATTCACTAATCTACGCGTATATAAGAACTTGTTTCCCAGAAGAAAATAAGTGAAAATGTAGGAAAATAATTAACTAAAAGACATTAACAATTTAATCTTTTACAATATAACTAACCATATATCATTTAATTTGTTTTATGGGTTGTTTGGTAGCATCCGAATCATGGTTTCAATGTTTCAGATGTCTGAATTATCCAACACTTAATAGTTCAGACTGTCGTTTCGCGAGCAAATGTCTTAATGGTTCAGACAATTGCCTCTGAATGGCTAAGTATTACCAATGTTGAATGGCTAACAAGTTTAATGCTGAATAAACTTCTTATCTCAATTGGTCAGACATTTATCTTTTAATAGTTAAACGATATACTAGCTTTTAACGGTTCAGATCTTTTAATGGTTCAACAGTTAATGATTTAAACATTTTATTAGTTCAACACTTAATAATTTAGAAATTGTAAAACAACCCCTCTGTATTAAATTCACTCCTATGGTTTTTCTTAATGTTTATGGTTCTGTAAGGGAATGAAAATCTAAGATGACGTATGATAACTGCGTCGGTATAGAAAGGTGACGAGTTAGAGATTCCGTTAGTAAATAACGTTAAAAAAGTAGATCATTCGTTATCATGAAAGTAAGATTTTGAACGGTCAAAATGTCAAATGACACGTATAAGAAGCTATAAATGACAATTGGTGTGGCAAATAAAAATATATAACTTTCTAAACCTGTTTTTATTATCTCCAAAAACATTGATAAACAGTGTATGTCATGGAATGGTATTCATTCCTTATTTCCATATATACCTATAATCACCGCCGTAATTTGATGTAATAACGGGACTCATAAATTTTTTTACTATCGTTATATCAGGGTCAGACTCAATCATAATAAACTTTCGGATAAAATACGTATAAATTTACACTTATGAGAGTAAAACGATGGGGGCCTCTAAGCTCTCCCGGGACCTTAAAGGCTCTGCACATGCATATAATTCATTTCATTATTTCGTATATACATATAAACATACGTACATGTATATAAATATGCACGTATATAAACATCATACATATAAATTAGAATCAAAAAATAACATATGAAACATGTAAGAGCATGTATTGTGAGTTTTCTGTATATTTGTGAATGCATTCTTTATATTTTATTAAATAATTGTGAGTAAAACATTAGAGAAAATAATATTTTTTATTTGTATATTTGGTAAGATAATGTTCACTTTTATAAATTTTTAGTATTTTTTAAAAGTGGCTGCATATAGAGGATAAAGAAAATGCAATGGTAAATGTATAAAAAATATAGTTAAAAATGAGATAAAAATAATTTTTAATATAATTATAAAAACGAAAATGAAGAATAAAATATGAATGCTCTAATACAAAACGATGCATCTATAGTAACTCTTCATCTTGACTCCAAGAAACTTAGCTAATAGCATCCTTGGGTAGTTGGATGTGTTCATCTCTTAAATGCTCACAACTCATTCAATTCCTAAAATATACTTCTATTTCAATTAAATATTTCTTTTGTCCTGGGTATGAGGGTTGGTCAAATAACAAATTAAGTTAGTTAGAGTGATGAAAATAGTTTTAAAATCAATGGTTCAAACCCTTATAACGATAACATCTAATTGTTCAGGAAAAAAATAATTTTTATAATCTTAGTTTTATACATTACTTTTTCTTTTTATTCTACTGACAATGACTCGCAAAAAATATAGAATAAATGGTAATTCTTTGTAATTAAAGATATATAATATATAAAATCATAATAGTTTTCTCTACAATTTTAAAGATAGAGTTCGCAAATGAATATCAAGATGACATGAGTGCAATAGGTTACATCTGTAAGTATTATTTGACATTTAAGAATAATGATGAGGATATAAACCCAATAATAGTGCTCTTAAACGATTCAAAATCCATATCTTCACAAAACAAAACTTGATTTTCAAGTTTATAAAAAATATCTATCAATTGCTATCTTGTATTGGTGAGTGATTGGAAATGACATAAAATTCAAAGAAATAATTTTAGAAGAAAAATA
Organism: Flaveria bidentis; assembly: GCA_018326385.1. Classification (NCBI taxonomy): domain Eukaryota; kingdom Viridiplantae; phylum Streptophyta; class Magnoliopsida; order Asterales; family Asteraceae; genus Flaveria; species Flaveria bidentis. The sequence continues at coordinate 6,762 of BJCM01008828.1, forward strand.
ATGATACCAAAGAACATGCCAATAAAACACTTCCAACCCAAATAATTTTAAACTAGGCCCTTAAATTTAGGTGGCTTAAAGTCTTTACTTTAAACTTCTTTATAAAACAGTAGTAGAAGTCTATGGTTAATCCGTAAGTCATTAGTATTTGAAAAGCATATATAGCAGATGTGATTCCATAACAAAAGTATGTAACAAAATGACTTATAACCTAGACTTTGTTACGGATCTACTATAAGTTTAACAGTATCATATACGTTTTTTTCTAGTACTGCCACTATAGTACGCTCCATGTATGTTCAAACGATGATATATCAAAATTATCAAAAGGCCGGGCCCATATGGAAACTAATTCAAGTTAAGATGATGACAAGTTGCTAGATATTTTATAAGTTGAAATCGTTAACTAAAAGTATATAAATTATAAATATCTTATAAATAATCATATTGTTAGTCAAAAGTTGGGAGAAAAATGGTCACTTGTTGTTTGGAGTGGTCTTTTGGTGGATGTCGCCTTCAAGAGGCGGCTTCTCTTGAAAATGTGTTATCTTTTTTTTTGTGGTGTTTGTTTTGATGTTTCTTTAATGTCATGTGTGTTTTTAACTTTCTGTTATTTTTATTGATTTTTTTTGTAATTGAAAAATAAAATTATTACTAGTTTGTTACCACTGTTATATACAGTAACAAAACACAACTACATGTATAGTATAGTACAAGTAGACATGCTTAAAATACTACAACTTAATGCGTCCTATTTCCCAACAATTCATGATCTTTAATCTTAAATTGAAGATTTACCACTAGACCCCTCAACTACTCATTGATGTACATATAAATTCACAATTTATGGTTTTGTCTCTAACTAATTCAACTTGGTTTTATTTAAGTTTTCATCCAAAATTTTAAGTTGTAAGTTGTGCTATGTGCTCTATGAGTTGTACCAACTTTTTTTTTTTCTTAAGTTTTGACTGTATTATAACCCTATACTTCTATATTTTTTACAATTTATGCTCAAATTTTTTTTAGCTTTTAACTTTGGTCCTCTATTTTTTTGTATTTTACAATTTTTTCGTTTTACGTTTCGGTCTAAATTTACGAGTTAACACGTCGCAACGTGCATGTGTGGTTCAATGTTTTTTCGCTTCTATTTTCCCCATTTAACGGCTCCGTCACAATCGTTGGTCCTAGATCGATTTACTTATTGTTTTTTATGTTTTATGTTCCGCTTGCATCACTTCGCGGTTCAACGGTTTACGTCTAATTTTCACTCGATTTTTTATTATCATTTTTATGGTTTTTTTCAGTGTTGGTGGCCAGTGACAGTCGTGTAGCATTAATGTTACTTGACACGATTTTATGTCTCTCGCCGCAACGCGAGCGATTTAATACTAGTTAATATACATTTTATATTTGTAGATGAAAATATTGTTACTATTAAATTTATTAGGGCTTTTTTATATTTTAGTATTTGATTTGATGAAGAGGATGTAGTTTCTAATTTCGATGTTGTTTTGAAAAAAAGAAAAAAATGCCAAATATGCACAAGAATTATCCTCAATGAGAGATTCAAATGGTAAGACTACTTTTCTATATACATAAAGGTTTGAGATTTCCTACAAGGTGCAGGTATATGTGTTTAATAGACGTAGATAACAAGTTATTCTAAAAAGATATCTAAACAAGTATCATACAAATAATTAGATAGTGTGTTAAACATTAATCTGTAACATTTAATATTTAATAAATTAAAGTTTTTTTGTCACTTATTTTTCTTTTAACCTATTTTTTTGTCACTTGTTATTTTTCTAGAGATCTACATATCAATTTTCTCTTCAAAAGAGTATTATAGTAATTTGAATACCCATACAAATTTCTCTCTTTTATTAAAAATACATTTAATTAATTGTTATGTTTCTCTTTCTTATCTATTTTTTTAAATCAAACTATCTTCTTTTAAATTAGATTTTATGAAGGAAATTATAAATAACATGTTTTAGTTAAAATCTAAATAACAAAAAACTAAAGTTTTATATAATATGAAATTTTATAAAATATTAAACAGTTTTTAACAAAATATTTTTAACAGTTTTGTTTTTAAAAAAACATTATTAACAGGTGAAATATTTTAAAACAATCTTATTAAAAAAATCAGAATAATTACAAATCATATTTTTTTAAAATAATACTTTTATAAAAAATTATTTTTATAAAAAATCTTAAAGCGAAATACCACTTTCTCTAATATGTAGCGTTGATGATCGATGATGAAATACGAGTCACGTGCCAATCATATGCTGAAGTGATATCCATAAAATAGTTCATGATATTTGACTCCTTAAAGTTTTGATTGTAGTTTCTTGACTTCAATCACCTAAGAGAATCACTTTCATCTTTTAAAAATAACGAGGTATATTTTGGTGGAATGAAATTAGCGGTCATACAATGATAAAAGTCTAAATTATGTTAGAACTTAGAAGTTTACAAAATTGCGACATTTTTATAATCTTAGAAGGTTTAATATAATCCATTATATCTTGTGTAGATATGAATATAAAGAAATAAACTTTTTAAAAAAATATATTGTTTTTAATAATTAATTGTCTTTATATGCTTTCTTGTCTATTGTAGTTAAAAATTATGATTATGTATACTGTATCTTAATCGTTATATAAAGATATAATTAAAGTATTAATTTACAAATAACATGAAGTATCATCCATATAATGATAATGCTTTCGCAAAAAGAAAATCAATGGCGTCATGATATTCTCACATTGACGAATGATGGCATGATGTTGTCATGATTCTATAATGAAATTATATTTTGAAGTTAAACTAAGGTTGTACCTCACGCGTGTTGCGCATGAGATAAATGGATTAAACCGAGCCTCGGAAAAACATGAATGTTTCCATCCTCATCACCGCTATCATTTGAAACAGATTATACCAACTAATGAGAACAACATCAACCTCACAAAAAACTACTTTAAGACACACTATGGCTAAGGGCTTCAAAAGCGATTATTAGACAATGGTTGCGGGAATACACCGACCATCCTCCAACCTTGCCATGTGAAACCCATGTTGTCATCAAAATTATTATCTTGAGTTTAAACGCATCACAACCGGATGATAACCCTACCATTCTTAACTCGTAATATAAAATTATTTTAAATAAGTTAGTCTCATCATTAGTAGCAAGTTCAAAAACCCCACTATATCAATATTCATGCCAACTTCTCTATTCTCTATTAATATTATGTAATTATACAAAGGTCTCAAACTGATCAAAATTGCACTTTCGGTCTTCAAAGTTTTAAAAACTTCAATCCTACCTTTGATAACAAGTGTCAAAAATGGTTCATGGAGTGAACTTGTGTTATCTTTTTTTTTTTCGTTAAGCACTTATTAAACTGACTTAGATAATTAAAATATCATCAAATTTTAGATTTCTATAATAATAATTATAATATATGTTGACAAATTAACTAATGATACCCCAACTATCACTTTCATTTTCAAGGATAATCCTTTAAACATCATCTTGGATTTGCACTTGATATTTACTAATTTACTCATAATGATATTTTTTAGTGAAATGCGAAAACATATCTTCATTGCGAGTTAAGTGTAAATTCCTTACAATCATAAGAATGATATTACCCTTAATAATAAAACTAAAGTTAAAAATTACTAATGATCAAATTGCTACTGTGAAATATTTCTTTGAACAACTTGAAAATTGTTACTATAAATTATTATTCACAAATAAATCAAAATTTGGATGATCAAAATTTCCATTGATTATATTTTATGATTAAACATTCAAATCATTGTCCATCTATTTATTTATATGTATTTTAAAATAAAATTATACTTAAAAGTCGCTTATGCATATCCTTATATTTGTAAAGCCATGACATCACTATTCGTAATAAAATGTCAACTTTATAAGTGTCCTAAGAGCATTACCAATAGATGGTTTTAAAACATAGATGATGTGGCATCTGCCCATCATTTTCTTTTTCGCTTACTTACAAACTTAAAAACTATATTATTTCTTCTCTCTCCTCTCTCTTCTTTTTCTTCTCACATACATGTTTTTTTATGTTCATAAACATGAACAAAATTCTTTATAAGTAAAGCATAAAGTTAGATTCCCTTGAAATTTTCCATTCATCCTTTGATATCTACTTTTATAACGCGTTTTGCGGTGAGATGGACCCATTATCCTTTGATATACATTTTATTAGGTAGTATCTACCCGCGCTTCGCGGCGAGGTTTTGAAACGATATATTTCGATATTAGAGGACACAGAAACGAAGAGTCGTCGTGATTGCAAACACTCGTACCTTGCGAAAACAATTTTTAGTATGACAATCATTTGCCGCACCGCTAAACACGACATCTTTATTTATCATCATTGCTCCTTGATCGTTGATGCTAACTATTACAACTTACACAACATGCAAAACCAAAAAACAACCGCCTACACCTGACGAAACCCTCACAAGCCCATCTCTCTTGAGACTCGTTCCTTGAAGATCTGAGCAAGGGTAATATTGAAAAATACAAAAGCTTGGTGGCCAATACATAAGACTATGACAAACCCACTATTCATTTCACTTGCTAAATTTGCTAAATTAATATTGTGTAACTAGAGACATTTAACTTAGAACGGTTCTTTGGATGAAATAAATGATACAATTTTTTTAAAGATTTAATAGATAGATTAGTGTCAAAACCTGATCATAGTTGTGCCCCTACCGCCACTGGTCATAGTGGAGGTGTACAAATCGGTAAAAGAACCGCAAACCGGTTAAGTCTAACACGTCGTTAAAACCAGTTTCATCAGTAACCGGTTCAGATTACGACAATTCTTGGTTGTCCAAAATCCTACCCGATAGAACCAATTAGGTTAGTAACTGAATTGGTTACAGAAATAACCAATCCATCAGTTTTTTGAAAGATAATTATTAAAATAAAAACTCAATCAATTACTTAGTGTATAAAATAAACTCAAGAGAAAAGTTCATAAGTGATTCTTGTGACTTGATCATATTGTATGTTTGGTTCTCAAAAATTTTAAATTGCGAACCCATTCCAAATTTTATAAGATGGTCGCTAGTTTACTACATTACGTTAATGTTTGTTTGTTTTAATAGATGTAGGGATTAAACATACAATATTATTAAACCCTTGGACTATTTGTGCACTTTGTAGTATCATTGAAAAAAAGGTTAAAAATCAAATAAAATTAACAAAAATTATTATTTCTTTAACGATTATGTGTGCCCAATCATCTTTAATAACCCACCCGAGCTCCTCCCTTGTGACTATCATCTTCAAATGATTTGGTACAACAACAAACTATCTCCATTTCTCATACTCATCCATATCAATGTTTATGTTAGAGACATCTCGTTTATTAATTAAAGGCTTTCACTATAACTAGCTAATGGTGCTTGCTTTTATACTATAACTAGTATTTAGACCCCGCGTTGCGACGGGGCATAAAACCATGAGAAAAACAAACATTGTGACATTGCTCCGAAATTACACATTCAAGGAGATGTCAATAAAATCTGTCACTTTATATAAATTAAGCTAAACACCACGTAGCGGCAGGGCGTAAGACGATAAAAAAGGGAATGTCGAAACGTAGCCAAGAACTCGCTCGTTGACGGAGGTGTTAATAATATACATAACTTTATAACAAAATCGTCGTGAATATGTCCATTTTAGCAAGACCGTCAAATAAATTTTAACTTTATGTAAAAAAAAGTTAAAAATTATGTTAAAACGTTGATAAAAAAAAGTCAGAACGGGAAAAATCATCAAAAGATAAGCATATCAAATTGGGATATAAAACATTATATTTTATGAACTAAAAAATCAAAATGTTTAATAAGTTTTAACAATTTGTATGTTTTCATTATAAATGGAATTTAAACTAAAACATTAATAAAAATATACATATCGCAATTATATATTTACAATTTTATAACAAACTTTAAAAAGTTATCATAGAAAAAAAATATAAGTGTGCTAAAACACAAATATAAAAATATAGGGTATAAAATGTAATATAGCTAAATGTGTGGGGCATAAAAAGTAATAATTGAAACTCTATTTAGAAATACCCTGAAAGTTTGAACAAATTACCAATTTATCATTGCATATTCACTTGTACTATCTGCATAGGTATGTTAGAATTTGGTTTATAAAGTATAGTAATTTGATCCAAAAAATTGTCCTTAGTTATCCTCTCTAATGATTCTTAACACCCCAATCGAGTGATAATGAGCAGGGCAACATCCTGGTCTAGCAATTTTATAGATTTTTAACATATTAAGATCTAAAAAAATGTTTGGAATAATCATCTCCTTCCACCAAAATATTCTAACTTAAATCATAAGATCGAAACTGAAATATTCAATAAAAAAAACTAAGAAATTTTGATAAATATAGAGATCCTTGCAATATGATCAAATTATAAAGAGCATTTCTTCAATTCTCTCTTAATTTTATATACATCATCATATATAATATTTAATTATCTTATCATAGATTTATATAAAGTAATAGCAAAAAATTATATAAAGGAAAATGCTCATTTAAGTCCATGGACCTGCTCGAGTAAGATATGTGAAACTTAGGCTCGAGCTTATATGTTAAATGAGCCCCAATTAAAGCTTAAGATCAAGCTCATTTGAGTTTTGAATAAAACGATCTCAAGTAGCTCAATAGTTTAATCATTATGGAACTTAAAAAAATATCATTAAAATATTCAACGAGTACAAACATGTTTAAACATTAAACATCTTAAATGAACATCACCCAAGTTTAAACAATCATAATTCAAATATAGTCAAACGTAATCCAAATTTAAACAAAATAACCAAGTTTAACCCTAGACCTAGAGTTGCACAAAAAAACCGGGTCCATACCCGACCCGTACTCGGGTCCGGGTACAACCCAATACCGGGTGTACCCAGTTCCGGAAAAAACCAAGGGTTGTACCCGGTTTGGGGTTTTTTGAAATTTTCCGGACCCGACCCGTACCCGAACCGGTTGAACCCCGGTTTCGACCCTTTTTTTTAAGTAGCCGTTTTTAACGGCTATATAGCCGTTGGGGACCAAATTTGACAGTTTTTTTGTTATTTTTGCCCCTAAAATAAGTATAAATAGGTGTGGGTTGATATGGTAAGGTACCCAAGCTTCAAACACAAAAAACGTACACAAAAAACGCAAACAATACTTTCGTTTACTCTCAAATCTCAATATGTCTCATTCTCAATCTTCCGTTGGTCAAAGTTTATCGAACTCTCCAACCGTCGTTCGTATTATTACAATTAATAATAATAATAATAATAATTGTAATAATAATAATAATAGTAATAGCAATTATAATAGTAATAATAATAATATTAATAGCAATCATAATAGTAAAAAAAACCCGGTTGTACCCGGTTCTGGACCCGACCCGGTCCGGACCCGACCCTAACCGGGTAGGCCGGGTAGAGTTTTACGGGCCACCAACCCGACCCGGGGTTCGTACCCGGGTTCACCAATACCCGGGTACCACAAAAACCGGCCGGCCCGTACCCGGTTCCGGGTCCGGCCCAATACCCATTTTGTGCAAGTCTACCTAGACCCAAGTTCCAACATTTATAAGTAACATATAACCAAAGTTTAACAAACATGACCCGAATAACCAATGATCTCTTGACCTAGTGATTCAAGGAGGAGGTGGGAGGTTTTGCCTCTCTTGGAGGTCCAAGGTTCAAACCTTGACAGTGGTGAATTATTACTAACTTGGTGTTACTAACTTCTAACAACTAACCAGCCGTTAAAAAAAAACATGACCCGGATATTAGCATACATAACCCAAGTTCCAACATTTATAACTAACTTACAAAACATCGAAACCATCATCTTTATCATGGTGTAATCAAATTATCATGAGCATTCATTCATCATTAATACCTTTGTCTACAATTAAAAGAAATGACAAAGAATGTAACATGGTAAAATACTAAATAAACTTTCATTGTATGTCACTCTATCATTGCATTGTAAAAGTACTAGCTTACAGAAGCTTGTGTTTGCAAAGTAGACATCTCGAGATTATTTGGTGACTCTTCATCTAAAGTATTTTCTAACTCAATATTATCAAGCTTTTCTTCTACCTCTTCGACAACCATCTCAAATTTGGTTTTATCAGTGATCGCTCTGTTAATCAATTGGATCACAGGATCTTATATTCGCATTGACTATGATTAATTCAAATGTTAAGGTTTTTATAAATATCATTCAAAAAAAAGAACAAAGATGTCGCTATGTCATACATATTAACACAGACACTAAGCTTTCATACTCAAATCGGATTTCTTTAGATTTAGATTATTTCAAAAACACTGCAATTCGCATCCAGAGATACAGTTTGACCTTAATTTCTTATTCCAAACAATTGCAAGAGGTTTCCATCAAACAAATTTCACCACTTATCTGATAAAAAATATTTGGCACAACAATATAATTCATAATATAAAATTAACTAACCAATGTTACATGGAGGAGTGCTCTTGTACAAGAAGCATAAGCAAGCGGCCTACCAAAATGACCCTCTCAATCATGGGGGTAATCATAGTTTGCTGATCTGATTTATGATCATATAAGATTTTTAAGATCTATGCTGTCAAAAGCCCACAAGGTGCCCACTAAGACTACAAAATCACTGAATTAGTAGCCTTTATTCCCTCGAATCCTCGCTCTCATATCAACCTGCCACATGAAGGCTCAACTTTGTTGGTATCATAGCTGAAAAGAAACATCTCAAATTTTATGCCTACACACACACAAAAGATAATTTTGTACAAGCTCGATGTTGAGATCGTTGGATAATTCCGGATTCTTTTGAATCTGTAGCAGCTAGCTACAGCTGTATTTTGACAGCAAGTTATAGCTGCTGATTTGGGTTTACTTTGATTGATTTGAGTCTTTATTACCTTCCATAAGATAGGAGTTTTATTTTGGTCTGTAGTTTATTT
>BJCM01008854.1:2563-25036 GCA_018326385.1 Flaveria bidentis
TTTTTAAATACAAGGTTAAAGTGATCATATTAATAAATTAATGTCTAAAACTAACGACCATTAAAGAAAGAGACTAAAGATGTTACATGTTGTAAAATCATCGAGCCTAAGCCTGTAATATTTAAAAGTTAAAAAAACTTATAAAAAATGCTAACCTACAAGTCTGGAAAACATTAGATAAATATTTTTATGCTGAAACAAAAATATCATAGTGACTTAATATTCATTCACCTAAAACATAAATACTACAATGATATCTTTTGATACTCAATATCTAATACCTAAACAAATAAATCTTGAGTCCGTTAATACGTTTCAATACAAAAACAAAATATTTCATATCCACATGAAAAAATATTTTAAAAATAAATAAAACTTATAAAAACAATGTTAAAAATCAACATGATCATATATCTATAAACTGCAACATTATTTATCACGATCTACAGATTCCATAATCACAACAATTTCTTTTTTAAACCAAGATCATTTTTATTTTACAATCATAACAATAAAATCACAAAAATCTTTTACTTTTGGAGCTTGATTCTCTTTGACACGGCGTGGAGCAAAAGCTCCCTTTGTAACCGTTCTCCCGATAAATACTCCACTCCACTCCCCCATCATTTTCACTTTCTTCCTAGGGTTTTCACTCATCTTCTTCGCATTTTTGGTGTCAATTAGGTAAAATCTCTGCAGTTAGATCGATAATATTCAGTTTATAGTATAATTTACATGTTATAACATCGTCAGATGGTTGTTATTAGTACATATTTGAGTTTTTTTACACTCAAAAACTTTAAATCCGTGTAATGTTGGATTTTCTAGGGTTTACAGAGTCATTTCTACTCAGTTTATACGGTTTTCAATCATCTTCTTTGCGTTGTTGGTGTTAATTAGGTGGGGTTTTTGCAGTTTGATCGATGATCTACAGTTGTTTGTAAAATCCAGCTGTTATAATATCATCAGATGGTTGTTATTTGAGGTTTTTCACGGCAGAGCTTGAAATCCGTGTAATGTTGGTCTTTTAAGTGTTTTTTTGAGTGATTTTGTTTCTCAAAGTGTCAATTAGGTGGGGTTTCCGCAACTTGATCGATGTTCTTTAGTTTTTACTGCTATTACATAACCAGATGGTTGTTATCTGACGTTTTTTCAGTCAAAAAACTTGAAATCCGTGTAATGTTGGTTTTTCAAGGGTTTATAGAGTCATTTTTACTCAGTTTTTACTGTTTTCACTCATCTTCTTCGTGTTGTTGGTGTTAACTAGGTGAGGTTTTTGCAGTTTGATCGATGATATTCTGTTTCTTTTAAGATTTACCTGTTATAACACACCAGATGGTTGTTATTTGAGGATTTTAACTCAAAAACCTGAAATCCGTGTAATGTTGGGTTTTGTAAGGGTTTAGAGTAATATTTACTCAGTCTCTACGGTTTTCACTCATCTTCTTCGTGTTGGTGGTGTCAATTAGGTGAGATTTTTGCATTTTGATCGACGATCTTCAGTTTATTTTACCTGTTATAACAATATCAGATGATTGTTATCTGCGACTTTTTCACTCAAAATTGAAATCCGTGTAATGTTGGTTTTTTAGGGCTTTTTCACTCAAAAGTATATACCGATTTTGTCTCAGTTTCTACGCGTTCTTGGTGTTAATTAGGTAAGTTTTTTTGCAATTTGATCGATGTTCTTCGGTTTAGTGTAACGTTTACCTGTTATAACAGCACCAGATGGTTGTTATTCGAGGTTTTTTTAACTAAAAAAATTAAAATCCTTGTAATTTTGGGTTGTCTAGGGTTTTTGGAGTAATTTTTACTCAAAGTTTATACGGTTTTTGTCGCAAATCATTGCTTCGGTTTACTCTATCGTGAGGTGCTTTGGATATGCATGTCGGCCTTAATTTTGGGGTTTAATGAACACCTTGAAATTTGTGTTCTGTTCTTAATTTTGGGTATTCTAATGATTGGTTGAACGTGGCTCGTCTTTTTGAGTATTTGTGATCCTTTTGAAACATTCTTGGTTGATCTAACCCGTGTTTATTTCGTTTTTGTTTTTCGATTGTTCTCTCAGTGTTTTGGGTGCTGATCCTCTAAGAAAGGGTTTGTTGTTAAGGTATACCTCGTTTTATTTTTTTATAGTTTTATTTTTATTTATCCATTTATCTATTTTTCGAGTATTTTTTACTGATTTTTTAAAGGATTTTTTTTATTTGCCATCATTTGTGGAATTTTTTAAAGGGAGGTTTCTGATTCTTTCTGTACATGTGCATGTTATATTTTGTTAGTACATGTTGAGTAGAACCGCACTCATGTCTATGTTCTTTATTATAATACAATTACAACTCTGTTCTTGGCTTATTTGTTGCCATTCGTTGAGTTTTTATAAATTTTGGCTTCAGTATGTGTTTGTTTAGCAAATATGTTGCTTGTTCTGTTTCATTATCAAATATTTACTGTTTTACTCTGCTCTTATTTGTTGATTCTGAAAGGGTTTTTAGGCTTCTGTTTTTTGATCTTATCTATATTTATGAAATACTTACTGTTTTACGGGCGTTTTATATCATGTGTGTTTATCATTTATTTGCATCTTAATGATTTTGGTGAATTAGAAGAACAGTTTCACCTTTATATCATGTTTATTTTTTCGTGACTTTTTTAATATAATGAAAAAAAACAGTAACAGCTGTTCTGGTTGGTTGTTAAGCGCATCTGTTTTATTTCATCTAAATTTTCTGTGTGATATTGCAATTTTCTGACGATGACATGAATGAATTTTCTTGTTTCATCTAAAATTTCTCTGTATGGTATAATGTTTGTTTGTCATTTATGTGCATCTTAATGAATTTGGTAGATTAGAAGAGCATGTTCACATTTATAACATGTGTATTTTTTCTGACTTATACAGCAGACAAAACAGATCATACTGTGTAAATTGTTTTGGTTGGTTGTTGAGTCATAGCTGTTATATTTTATATGATTTTTGTAGTTTTTGTGAACATGACATGAATTTTCAATCATCAGTAAATTGTTGCTAACTTGTTATATCCTTTTGTTTTTTGCAGTAATTGAATATGGATTCAGATAATGCGGATGCTTTACCACCACCACCTCCAGTTCCTGAAGACGTTGTTCCAATCAAGGCTGAGCCAGAAGCCAAAAAGAAGGTCATGCGGGTCCCAATGGCCCGACGCGGTCTTGCTAGCAAAGGTCAAAAAGCTCAGCTCTTGACCAATCACTTCAAAGTCAACGTGTCTAACGTTGACGGGCACTTTTTCCACTACAGTGTATGTTTTTCATCCTCTTAGTGTCCAAGTGTCTGTTTGCCTGAATATTATTACTTGAAATCACTTTAGTTTGGGTAACCAACTTCATTTTAGTCACTTTGGTTAGTTGGGCCAGTTTCAGTTTCTATTGGTATAATTATATCTGAAAAGTTTTTTTAAAAATAGAGCTGAGAACTTCGAGTGATGCTAAAGAGCTTAAAAAGTACTTATCTCTAATATCCTTTTGAAATTGCTTAATGTATCTAGTACGACCAGATCATATATTTTTACTTGGTTTATTAAGAGTTTTGTTACTCTACCAAACAGGTGGCCCTTTTCAACGGATACAATTAATCTTTTTTTTCTTAAATCTTTTTGTAACTTTACCAAACATAGTCTTTTATATTTTTGTAACTTTACCAAACAGGTGGCCCTTTTCTATGAAGATGGCAAACCTATAGATGGAAAAGGTGTGGGGCGAAAAGTGCTTGATAGAGTTCATGAAACTTACAACTCTGAACTAGGTGGAAAAGAGTTTGCTTATGATGGAGAGAAGAGTTTGTTTACTGTTGGTGCACTTCCAAGAAACAAGCTTGAGTTCACTGTTGTACTTGATACTATGAATTCCAATAGGTACATAATGAATATTTGGAAACAACAGGAATGCGGTTCCAATTTAAATTAAGTTATAATTGGTTTTGATGGTTATGTGCTCCAAAATTCAGGAATAATGGGAATTCAAGCCCTGATAATGACAAGAAAAGAATGCGCCGTTCGTATCAATCCAAAAGTTATAAAGTAGAGTTGAGTTTTGCCGCTAAAATTCCAATGCAGGCAATTGCACAAGCCTTAAGAGGCCAGGAATCTGAAAACTCCCAAGAAGCATTGAGGGTGCTTGATATCATCTTAAGGCAACATGCAGCCAAAAAGTAAGTTAAATATTGGGGTTGGATGTGTCGGGTAACTGATCAAAACGAGTTTGGAATAATACTGGTAATTTGCTATGTGGGTCTAGTCAACATGAAGCTTTTTTCTTTAGATTTATAATGAATAATTGGTGTGTTAATCTATAATAACTTAAATTATTAATAATTAATAACTTATATTATTAATAATTATTGACTTTTGACTATAATGATTTACAAGGGTGTATGCATTAAAAATACATGTTGGGCGATTGTTGACTTGTTTCACACTGCTGTATACTTAGTTTAGTTTTAACTAGGAATAAATCAATAATGTGAAAGGATATGTGTCATTTACAAGGAATTGTGCCATGCAGAAAGTATATTATCCTGTACTAAGTATGTTTCTATGTGTAATTTTATAATTTAAAAACCAGGGGCTGCCTGCTTGTTCGTCAATCATTCTTTCACAATGATGTGAAGAATTTTGCTGATGTTGGAGGTGGTGTTCTGGGATGTCGTGGGTTCCATTCAAGTTTCCGTACATCTCAGGGTGGTCTATCCCTGAATATTGGTAAAATTTGCTGAATCAGCTAGTCAGCCCTGTCTTTTAAACATTAGAATTGTAAAACATAATCAGGCTTTGTTCATTAATAGTGATTCCTGTTTATCAGATGTATCTACTACCATGATCATCCAACCTGGACCAGTGGTTGATTTTCTGATTGCCAACCAAAATGTCAAAGATCCCTATTCTGTTGACTGGGCGAAGGTACTAAATAATTCCAATTCCATTATTGTTTTCTATTTTGCATTTTCTCATTATAAAATCTACTGTCCACAGGCAAAACGTACACTGAAGAACCTTAGGATCAAGAACAATGAGACTAACACAGAGTACAAGATAACCGGCTTGAGTGAGAAGCCCTGCAATCAGCAGCTGTGTGTTTTCCCTCATTCATGTGTATTAACTTTATGGCATAAAACACAGTATCAAGTAACGTAGTTGGCTTTCTGTAGGTTTTCACTGAGGCAAAAGACAAAAGATGAGAATGGTGAATTTGAGACAATGGAAGTTACTGTATACGATTATTTCGTGAATTATCGCAAAATGGAGTTGCGTTATTCGGGTGATTTACCATGTATCAATGTTGGGAAGCCAAAAAAGCCAATATTCCTTCCTATTGAGGTACACAAGTTGGACATCTTTCATTTAAGACCATTGGATTTTTTTGAGAACCTTTTATTAACGGTATTTCGGTTGTTGTAGTACTGTACACTGGTCTCATTACAGCGCTACACAAAAGCACTCAACACAATGCAGCGAGCCTCTCTGGTGGAGAAATCTAGGCAAAAACCTCAAGAAAGAATGAGGGTTCTCAGTGATGTATGCTAAAGTTAAAAGTGATATTATCAAGTAAATATAGGTTTCTTTTCATCTATTTTTCTTGAAAAAAGAAGCTTGATATTTTCAGGCTCTAAAACTCAATGATTATGACTCCGAGCCTTTGCTCAAGTCTTGTGGTATTTCAATAAGCAGCAACTTTACACAAGTTGAAGGCCGCGTACTTCAAGCACCAAAGGTACCTCTTTCATTGGCTTAATCATTTTATTTGTTTAACCTTATAATTTTTGTGTTTTCTTTGTTTGATGCGTCTTTTATTAAACCATAGCTTAAAGCGGGTAACGGTGAAGATTTCTTTCCGAGGAATGGGAGGTGGAATTTTAACAACAAGGTGTTTATTTCAATTCTTTATGGTCCTCTTAAATTATACGATTAACGTTAAAGAGGTTTTTGTTTGATCCTATAGAAACTGGTGGAGCCTTCAAGAATTGAAAGATGGGCGGCTGCTAACTTTTCAGCTCGTTGTGACATCCGTAATCTTGTGAGAGATTTGATCAAATGTGGAAACACGAAAGGGATTGTATGTTTTGTTTTTGCTAACTGTTCAAATCTTTGTCTGGTTTAGTGAACAGATTTTGAGTAAATAACTTTTATGCACATCTATTTGTAGAAAATCGATGAGCCTTTTGATGTGTTTGAGGAAAGTCCTCAGAATAGGCGTGCCCCACCTGTTGTTAGAGTCGAGAAAATGTTTGACTACATTCAGTCTAAACTTCCTGGAGCTCCTCAGTTTCTCCTTTGCTTGTTACCTGAGAGGAAGAATTCTGATCTCTATGGTCTGTATACTCATTATACATCCTTGATATTAGTTTAATCTTCATCTTTTGTAAATGATCTTTTGTTTGAAAAAATGTTCCCCGACAGAGATTTTTGATCTCTATTTTAATTTTTATTATTGCTATGCTTTTGTATTTTTAAAATATCTTTCATTGAATTACTGTTCTTATGCAACTCTGAAGGTCCTTGGAAGAAGAAATGTCTTGCTGAATTTGGAATTGTGACACAGTGTATTGCTCCCACAAGAGTCAATGATCAGTACTTGACAAATGTTCTTCTAAAGATAAATGCCAAGGTAAAGCCCCTCACCGAAAATGCACACTTCAAAACGAGCAAGAATGATTTTTGTTGGTGATATTTAGTCTGTTTTTGCATGCAGCTTGGAGGATTGAACTCTATGTTAGTTGTTGAGCATTCTCCATCTATTCCAATTGTATCAAAGTCACCAACACTCATTCTTGGAATGGATGTGTCTCACGGTCAGCCTGGTCAATCTGATGTTCCCTCAATTGCAGCGGTAACTTTACTGTTTAATTTTTTAAAAATGTGTATTAATTAAAATTACTGCGTAAGTTTATTGTCTTTTTTGTCTATGTAGGTTGTTAGTTCACGTCACTGGCCCTTAATCTCACGATACAGAGCTTCGGTTCGTACTCAGTCTCCTAAACTCGAGATGATTGACTCTCTGTTTAAGAAGGTTTCTGACACCGAAGATGCAGGCATAATGAAGTGGGTTCCCTCTTTTGGTTTTAAATAATCTTTTTGATTGGACATGTAAACATAGTATATTTAAATTTTAACTCAGTGTGAATGTATTTCAAAACCATTGATTGGGTTGCCAGAATACCAAAGTTAATAATTATATGCTTTGTTGCAGGGAGCTCCTGCTTGACTTCTATGTGAGCTCTGCAAAGCGAAAGCCAGACCAGATTATCATCTTCAGGTAATTCTTTAATACTATAAAATAATAGTTATGTTTACTTTTCATGTACAATAAATTAAAATCAGACCAGATTATCATCTTCAGGTAATTCTTTAATAATATAAAATAATAGTTATGTTTACTTTTCATGTACAATAAATTAAGATTTGATACGTTAATTGTAAATCGTGTTCATTTTGGCATTATTGTTTTGATTCTCGAGATTATTCCAACTATTCTAAATTTCTACGTTTAGGCTAAGTTATCATTTACTCCACAAGCTGACATCTGTTTGCTATTTTTTGTTATTTGAAGCTACTGCATGCAATTGCTTTTTAATCTAAAAAATGATGCACATTTAGGCCTTGTTTCCACACTTATGGGTTATATATATATATTTTTTATTTTTTGTAAAAAATGGCAATAGTTATAAATGTAGATCTTTTTATATTTTATAAAACCAGTTTATAAACACATGGTTAGGAAACAATTTTGGTTTTTATTGTACATATCTACTTCAAGGGTTTGTTTCACGAATCGTATTTTGATTTTATAGTAGAACAAATATCAACTCTGTTCAAACAAAGCTGAAATACCTATGATTAAATGTTGACTTGTATTGTTTTTAGATATTAGTGAAATGGGAAGTATCTATATTTTAATTAGGGGTAATTTTGTAAAATAGTAACCAACTTTCAAAAGTGTTCCAATTAGGTAACTCAAGTTTTAAAAGTGTTCCAATTAGATCACTAATTTTTATATTTTATACAAATTAAAAGTCATAACATATTTTTTAGCATGTTATACTTTTGGATTCAGTTAGAAAATATTTTTTTCTATCTTTTGATGCTGATATAGAACGTTTGACGTAAATTGTAGGCATTTTTTTCCATAATTAACATGTTTTTTTTATTTTTTAATATAATTTTATATATTGAAAATTCTAACTCCCATGTCTTTTCTATCATTACTTTCTTGTCATAATAAAATTTGATAATGACTCGATTTGATCGTTTGGAGGTCCAATTTGAGAAAAATATGCATGAATGACTAAATTAGAACACTTTTGAAACTTGGTTACTATTCTGTGATATTTTCTCTTTTAATTAACAACTATTTTGTGTTTACTTTTGTAGGGATGGTGTGAGTGAATCACAATTCAACCAGGTTTTGAACATAGAGTTGGACCAAATTATCGAGGTTTGATCAGCACATATTATTTTCTTCCCTTGTTTTTTTAACCAAGATGGAACCTTATTTATATTTTCTTCAAATGATGTAGGCTTGCAAGTTTCTTGATGATAAATGGTGCCCAAAATTTCTGGTAATAATTGCTCAAAAGAATCACCACACTAAGTTTTTCCAACCAGGATCTCCAGAAAATGTTCCACCTGGTAGTCTCCTTTGTAATTTATTTTTGAATACAAGTCTTCTGAACTTCTGAATGCAAGACCATTTACTTTCCTTCCATTTCAACAGGAACTGTGATTGATAACAAGGTTTGTCATCCTCGGAACAATGATTTCTACATGTGTGCCCATGCCGGGATGATTGTAAGTATTATCAACTTTTATTTTATGTTTAAAGCTTATCTTATGGATGTAAATTTGAACAATCCAGTGTCATTGAACTTTCCATTAACATTTGGATCCTTTAAGTTACGTATTTGTCCTCGGAAAGTCCAAGTTATTGCCCTAAGATGGAAAATTACATTTTCGAATACTTTGGTATAAATAATACTGCTGTGTTATTGATATGAAATATCTGAATAACAGGGAACTACCAGGCCCACGCACTACCATGTGCTGTATGATGAGATTGGGTTCTCGGCTGATGATCTACAGGAGCTTGTACACTCTCTTTCATATGTGTAAGTTCGTCTTCTCTTTCATTTTTTGTATATTTTCTTCTTTCTCTGCTTATGGGTAAAAACTTATTGAAATTAGGAATATATGTATCCTTTATCATCTATATTTCTTAACCTTTTCTTTAAATTATTGCAGTTACCAGAGAAGCACTACTGCAATATCTGTTGGTAAGTTTTACTCCATCTCTTATGTGCAGTGGTTGCAAGGTTGATCATCTCCAAAAAATATAACATATTGGTTAAAATTTTCTTCCCAAATCACTTTTATTTGTCGTATAGTTAATGTTTTTTTTAAATTGTAGTTATAGTTATTATTTATCCATTATCCCATTTTACCCCTTTATCACCCTGGTTTAATATCATAAGGCAATGATATCTTATCTTTGCATGTATTACCTCAAGTAATTTGCTATTGATTACTGATTATTCTCTTTTGTTGTATCCAGTTGCCCCTATATGCTATGCCCACTTGGCAGCCACACAGATGTCTCAGTTCATGAAGTTTGAGGACCACTCTGAGACGTCATCGAGCCATGGTGGTACTGGTGTTACATCAGCTGGTGCAGTGCCGGTTCCCCAGTTACCCAAACTGCAAGAAAACGTCTGCAACTCGATGTTTTTCTGTTAAGCGGTTGAATGTTTTTCAGACGTGGGAGTTTTGTGCATAAAAGTTTGTTGGTATGTTTGGTGGCCTTCCTCCTGTCATGGTGTCGAGTCAAAAGGCCTGAACAACTTATAGTACTTTTGGATAATGGTGGTATTTTGGCTCTTAGGAACAACTGATGTGAATGTTTTTCTGTTGTTTAACTTGATGACGGTCATCATATGATATAGTTTTGATGGCTTCTTTGTGAAATTTGGTGTAGAAAAAATCATCCTCATGTAGTTATTTGTGGAGAATCCATATGCTTCCATAGACTATATAACGGTGCTAATTTCATGCTCTCTTCCATGTGACCATAACTACCGTTGACCTCACATATGACACAATTTGTTGTGATTCATTAGGGTTTAATCCATACATATATGTTTCATGGGACCATCAAAATGAATTCAAGTGGAACTCCAGTTTGAATTTCGAAGCAACCAAGAACATGAACAGAAAGGCTGAAATAAAAACTTTAAGATAAAAGTAGTCTGTGATTTAGGAGTTTAATACTTGATTTTAATTCATTCATGAGGTGAATCAAAACTCGTTTCTACCTGTGAGAGATTATAACCGAGGATTTTCAGGAACTTGATTAGATTGTTGCGATGGTGGGAGGGGGGTTGTGTGGTCGATTCACCGATATAAATCTGTGTAAACCATCCCTCTTTTAAGACGAGACTTGAAAACGAAGATTAAAGCAGGGAAAAGGTGGAAAAGCTTGATTAAAGCAACATCCTAGGACTGCAAAACCGGTGCAATACAACTGACAGCAACACTAGTGCTGCATGAAAGACGACTCACTATTTGCTCTTACTTTTATATACACTAGTTGCTTCCACAATGTCATCTACCACCGCCTGTCCTGCCGCCGCAGCCATCTGCTACCCCACCCACTGACATTTTGGCCACCAATACCACTCACGGCCAACCGTAGACATCACCTCCTGGATCATCATCCACTCCAACACACCACCGATTACTGCCACCACCACCACCCAACCAGATTGATTTATTGTACATGATGTGGACCATCCGCTTGGGGATTGTTGATATGTTGGAACTCTTACATTGAACATGGACTCGCCTTGACAAATTCACAAGTATAAAAAATATGTAGAGTTTAGGCCAGCCGAGCCCAATTGCTCAAATTCCAATCCATATCAATCCAATTCCACAGCATATGTAATAACTAAAAACATTCTAGATTTTCAAAGCAATCCTTTAAATTCCAATTCAAAATCCATTTTCAATTTCAGTTTCAACAAATTTCACCACAAGCCAAACACTCCCAGAATCTTTTAATTTTCAACTACATTTTACATAACCCTAAACCAAGCTTGAAAGAAACAATTGATATTCATAAAATTAGCAAAACATCATTTGACTACAACAAATCCAAAATATAAGTTGTGTGTGCAGTTAACAGTTATTGTTCAATGACCAAACACATGAAACCCGAATAGAGTTCGGTACTGATTCCCTACTTTCCAGATATTGCAGACAATCTCATTACTCATTTCACCAAATATGAGCAACCCAAATGATGTCTTTTCAATAGTGAAAGGGTCTTTATCTTCACACAAATGTTACATTGTACTTAACACAACACCACCTCCTCTATGATACAATCATCACCTTCTTTCCAAACATATATATAGCCAACCTCATTCTATCTTTTAAACAAAAACCAAAACAAAAATAAACAAATGATACATCTAACCAAGGAACAAAAATCATGTAAAACAAAAACCAACAATGAAAATCATCACCAATGGCATCGCTTAAACCTCCCTCTTTGCCAATGTAGAAAGGGGTTGCTAACCGGCCTTTGGTGTGTTTCTTTGTGATCTCAAATCTTCATTTTCAGCAAGTTTCAGTATGTAGGGTCAGGTTGGGAGGATACGGTTGAACACATTCTTGAAACCTCTCGAATGAACCAACTGTAGCAGGTTTTGAGTGATTATAGGGATGATATGATATGCAAACTACATCCATGCAAGAGAACCACGATCATTTGTAACTTGCGGACGGCCCCTAGTTGGCGTGGGTGGTCTGTTTGCATTAAGCTCCTGACATGTGAAGAATATGTTAACATCGATACCTGCATAATGAAGTGATGAAAATAATGATTTGTTTAAACAGACAAGGCACCTGCATCCATGTATCTTCTATGTGGCGTTCAGGAGAAGTTTCAGGCGATGAAATTGCTGGTGGCAGTGGATGAATTAGTTTTGGAACCACCACAAGATCTCTACCCAACACTAATATAGCACCTGCATTATTTGCAGTGCCTACAGGATACACCAGGTGGAAATTCAGTATCTATCATTGATATGGAGAATCAAGCTCAATTAATTATTAACTAGTTAATCTGGTTCGTGTTTTACTTCAAACAGGTTGATATATAAGAGGTTAAACTGAAACAGGTGGTTGAATAAGTCAAATGTTGCGCAAAGTGTATATTCAGTCAATAACATTATAACCTGCTAATTTATAAAATTCACTCTAACTGTAATATTATTGCATAGAAGAATTACCACAATAATTAGTGGCTGAGAAAAGGGTAATCAAATGTCCTTGGGCAAAGCGTTCAAAGCCATCCATAACACATTCATGTGCACGTACAATCAGTTGGAGATCATTGTTGTTGCAGAATTCCATCACACGATCAGGCTGTCATAACCATATGCATATGTTAATTATTTATGAAAAGTGATCATTGTAACCATTTTTCCCAATTAATGTAACTAGAAAGAAACAACACTCACCCCAAAAGTAACTAGCCCAGGACCTCTGGCATTTGGTCGCAGTCCTTCCACACTGTCATTTTCTGTTGGGTCCGACCTGTTCAGAAGGATAAAGGTTATAACTTTTTTAAGCAATTCGAGTAAATTCATGTAATAGATGGATTAAGAGAAACCAACCATAATAAATCCATAAGTACAATTGAACCAGCTTCCATTGTGATTGGCCGTTGAAGGTTTTCAATCTGCTCAATATGATTAATTGACCTCCCAATACCACCGTGCATACAAATAATCTTTTTCTCAATTAACGCTGCCAGCGGCAACCAGTTAAATAATCTGTTTATCCTGTGCCATACCCAGATTCCATCTCTCTCGCCCTGTTTACGATAAATTATGTTCTTTAATGGATATAAGAAATGGCAATATCAATCTATTTACATTGGCCAACTGAGGTTATATTGCATCTCTAACAGATCAAACAGGCCGAAAGACACACCAAGTGTATTTTTAATGCATGAAACCTCCTAAATCATTATATTTAGATAAAGTAATTACAATCAAAAAATATATTATATTTCCTACTCATATTTGACACACTAAATATTTAAAAAACAATAATAATTTTGAACTTAAATGAGTTTTGGGTGGCCCAACATGATCCATTGGATCCATGCAAAAAGCAGCCTCTTTTGAGCCATCATTACCAACCCGCACATTTTTCACCTCTGCTAGAAAAGAACAACCTCAAATTAATATTGGATCAACATAACCGATCACATAGTATTACCATTCGCTCTATGCACTCAATTCGAAAGCCAAAGAGTGCATTTATATCAGCAGCTTCATGATTCCCACGAATTAAATGAACATTTTGTGGATACTCAACCTACAACATTCAAACAGTTGCAGAATGCATCAATCATGTTGCTTACAGAACTAGAATCAATTTTGGTACAATGATGAGAGACAATCTGTACCTTTAGAGCTAACAGAAGGCTAATGGTCTCCAAACTGTGTTGGCCTCGATCAACATAATCTCCTAAGAATAGATAGTCGATATATCTGATGGTTGAAGCATAAAAATTAGCATAGCAAGAAGTTAGAAGTATGATTAGGTGAACAATTACCAAAAAAAATGACTTGCTATAAAGGTTAAACTGCAAACATAGATCAAATAAGTGAACATCATTTGGACATATCAGTGAATAATGGCTTTCAGACAATGAAACTATATGCAGGAGTAGAGGTGCACAAAGCCCAAGCACAATCTGAGCATGAATGGAGCTGATTGGTCCTAAATAAGCCTTTTCCAATCTAGTTTATTTTACCAAACAATATAAAAACTTTAATTATATAAAAAGCTGCTCGAGCCTATTGGTGAACCCTGTTTCTTTTTTCTTTATGAAAAACTTTTGGACCTTTCAATGACTGGCCTCAGGATGAACCGGACCATAGAAAATAATCTCAATGCAAATCAGGCTTCACCTGGCCTTGAACCGGACTTTGGAAGAACAGACCCAATCAGACTTCTCTAGACCCGGCCCTAAAACTGATCTCAGGCCCAGGCCTAATATGCACCTCTAGGCAAGACTCAGGAGCAAGAGTAATAAGAATGTTTTAGAAAGAGTAAGAATGTTTTAGAAGGATCTCTTACGCTATGTCTCCAGCCGTTGATGGGGAACCATACTCATCAAAAAGTCTCATGAGATCTCCAAATTGCCCATGCAAATCACCAAATATCTTTATAGGAGCCCTAAGTTGTAGAACACTGGGTTCACTCTGAAATATTCTTTCAGAACTATCACAAAGATCAGCTATCTCATTGCAATCCAGAAAAAATTGTCTGCGAACAGGTGGCTTCCACCCACGAGGCTTTAATAGGTGAGCAATCACCTGAAAAAAAAAATGAAAGGAAGTTAGAAGATAGAATGCATGCAGCTGTAACTAACTTACATAAACAGTACAAATACATTTTAGATTTTTTTTACCTTTTTGGGGACACTGTTAATTGACATTTGGCGATCTAGAAGCTTCCTTGCTGCAGTTGCATTTTCTGGGGTCCCATAACTAACCCTCCTGCCTTCATTTTCAAACTGATCTATTGACAGCTGTCTCACCATTCCACCTAATGCTCCCCCAGTCTCTGCAGCTACTACCACCTGAAATCCATGAATTTCAGATATGTTGTACATGCACTGGATATAGAAAAACAGGAATCTGAGAGAGTAACACTAACAGCTCGATGATGCAACCGTATGCCAGCTGGCGCAGAATTAGTTACAACATCAGAGTCAGGTTTTATCATTTGTTTCCCACTAGGAGTAGCCTCCGCTCCACGGTCTCTATCTGGCAGGTCAACTTCACCATTAGACTGACGTGCTTTTGCAGCAGCTAGGGTTTTAGCAATAGCCTCAGCTTCTGCTGCTGACGCCTCAACCAAATATTCAACTCCTTTGCTTAATCTCCTGCATTATAACCATGACAATCTCGATATCAAACTTCTGCACGTCCTTCAGCTAACAAGTCTAAATGTGCGGGTTAGGTGAGTTCGGTAATGGGTCGAAATGGGAGGGGTGGGAAATAAAACACCACTCAAATTGGTAAACTACCTTGAGCCAGGGAGCATAGCATTCTCAGTGCTGAGATCTGTATACATGTCACCATTTACAGGTGGAGCAACAGGATCCCCAAGTACAACTGCGCCGTCAGCATCTGTTTCACTATTTGGCTGCCTTGTTCTGTCTTCATCAAATCCATACCGACCAGGTGGCCTCCCGCCTACCTGTGCATTAGATGCTACAGCTGCAGCAGCTGCATGTGACGCTGCTGATGTCATTTCAGCAGCAGCCAAGTCTTCAGCAACTAAAAGATCATCTAACAATACCCCTGCATTTTAAGAAAGAAACAATAATTACAATATCATAATATCTATTGGAGTAATCTTGTAATAGCTCAAAAGTTAGAGGGGCCAATAAGTAAGTTCCATTAATTGTTTTGTTCGTTGGTAAGAATAAATTGAGTGTGATTACCTTTCCTAAGCTGAGTCCAATTATGTTGCTTGGTCATTAAAGGTCTAGTTTATTATAAATATCTTTTTGTCACTGAATTGGTGTGCTTTCATTGATAAATACAAAAGAGTAACAGGAGGGATTCCACAAGATCACCCGTGTTCTTGCTTCTGTTCACCATGATTCTGGGCTAGATTGTGTTCAACCAAGGGTCTGGGTAGATAATATCATATTCTAGTGTATTGATTGACTGACAAGCTTTTTTATTCAGAAATATGAATTAGCGTTACAGTAGAATTTAAAATGTAGATCAGATCTTACCTCCACGTAAGCCACCGTAAATGAAAATTAAATCACCTACAGCAGCAGCTGCATGCCTACACCGCCTTGTTAGTTCAACTGCAGCATCTCCACCAGCAGCATCAGCACTGTATCTACCAGTCCTTGGGGAGGTCACAACAGATTTTGTATCACACCAAACTCCTGCTGCAGTATCAAGAACTATACAAAAAACAGAAGTAGAAGTAAGAAACAAGTGAAATGATCATACAAGAATATGCAAACAAAACCAAAATTAAAACAGATCTAAGTAACTGGTTGCCAGTATATTAAAATTAAAAGCAACTATTTTACTCCTAAATTACAGCATCATGAAGCAGCAAAAGTCTACAAAATGCAGTTAAGATCTACCAATTTGTCTTCAGAAAGGGCCATCTTGAGAGTTAAGAAGCAAATAAAATAACTACTGGTTGCTTAAATTTTCACAAATAATGAAATATCAAGTAACTTGGTTTAAAATTCCAATAAATGAGGGTCAAAAGAACACCCAAATTATACCTGCCACACTAGATGAGTCCTCCACCATGCGACCACCACCAAGTGCCCCACCAGATACATGGAGCCTAGCATTAACAAAGACCTAAAAACAACAAATGAACGCCTTTAAGCACACTGTATGTTTGTACTGGGTGCGTGCACTATAACTAGTATTTGGAAAATAGCGAACCGCTGCATGTTGATAACGAGGAGATGGTGAAACCCCAGGAGCAATTGCCCATTCCCACCTACCATCTCTGTGTTTTGCAAGTCCATAAGCACTTGCCAAAGGCTGCAGATATGATATTGATAACAATACCAATTAGTTGTAGTTAACGCTTAACACAAATGCATAACTAAAGCATCCAACCGCTTCCACCAGAAAATAAAAGAACTTGAACAAAATGTAAACCTTGTTCTATTATCTTTTCTGGAATTATGTCATTAGGGTTTTGTGAGTACATTTCATAATTTTAATATTCTTGTTTAAAAACTACACGGTCAAAATTGGGTGAAACTATAACATATTGCTCACCACACTATTTGCATCCCGCCCTCCACAAAGCAAAAGAAGACCATCAGAGCGTGCACTTGCAGTAGCATACCTACATCAAAGTGGAAGAATCATATAAAAGAGAGCCTAAAATGATAAAAATATTTAGGCAAACATAAGACAAAAACATTAACTTGACTGGTTAAATTGGAATGTAAGAGATTGCCTTAAATGCTATGCATCTGGTTGATAGAACTGTATCAGCTTATCAACAAGGCCTATTGAATACAAAGTCATTTAAATTTCAAGAAACATATTAATTCTTCTATTACATCCATGTGAAAATTTCAACAATTTTGTAACCGGATAGAACTTTATCAATATATCAATTAGGTCTATTGATATGTTGTTAAATAATGTAATGTATGTATGATATTAGCATAACAGGTCTCGTATTACATCAAGGTGGAACATTTATCATTTCGTAAAAGTGACTGAGGCAATCTTTGTCAGACAAGTGGCAGAAAAGAAATTCCTAATTAACATTATTCACTATAAGAAAAAACAAAGGATGTTTGAGTTTGTATAGTATAAATTACTAAGGTGAATTACCATATTTATCCAATGTGCAAATAACAAAAGATAAATAATGGCTGAATGATATGAAGATACAGCACTTAAATTTCAGGATTCCTGGATATGGAAATAAGCATAGAAACTGCTTTAAAAAAGGATGAAGTATATACAGACAGCTATAGATATCTTTATCAACAATCCACAAACTTAAGGAAGCACAAAAAT
Organism: Flaveria bidentis; assembly: GCA_018326385.1. Lineage (NCBI taxonomy): Eukaryota > Viridiplantae > Streptophyta > Magnoliopsida > Asterales > Asteraceae > Flaveria > Flaveria bidentis. Next base: position 20,214 of record BJCM01008854.1, read on the forward strand.
ATTATAATCATTGTCAGACAGTGTAACGAAAACAATAATAATTTCTCATTGATTATCTGATTTAGCTGTAAGAATGTTAGAAGACATACATGCATGGTGGCGGACCCTCTCCCTCTGGTTCCAATTTCCGCCATTCATATGGTTTTGCAGCTGTATCCAGGGCCCACACATCAGCAAGAGGCCGCTTTCCTGTTTATAAAGCATAGTATAGATTAATTTTGTTAAAAAGAACCCAAAAACCTTCACTGCTGAAGCAATACACTGGAAGACTGACCATCATTTCCACCGATTGCCATAAGATATCTTTGCCCCACCAGAGCCATGACATGCCCATATCGTGGGCCTGGACCTGGGCCTTGGACCACCACTCTACAAAAGTAAACATTTTATTAACCGTATTCACAAAACTGAAACTATCAAGATATGCCGATATGTACAAATAAAGAATCAAGTATTTTAAATTCAAACCTATGCCATCGAGGCCGTTGTTGTGTTAAGTCAAGTACATGAAGATCCTCGGCAGACAGACCAGCTGGACCAATTCCACCCTGTGTGGGAGTGATCAACAACATTAAATCAAAATGTAAACAAATTAGCAGAAACTATAAAGTATTGTAAAGTTACTGTGATTACAGACTAGCACACCTGAATGACAACCATTGTACCCACAGCAGTTGCTACGTGTGCAGCCCTTGGTGTAGGCGGTTCTCCAAAGGGAGTTATTCTGCGAATTTCTCATAGCTTATTAAATTGTAGAAAATTTGTGTCTCACTTGGGAGTAGGCATTATATATATATATATACATACATATCAATCAAATGAAATTTGAACTCGCTATGAAAAAACACTAACCTAGACCATTTATTCGTTAGTACATCATAACAGTGCACATCGGCAGTCGCACCTGATAGACCTGTTACATGAAGAACACGTGAAATCAGGCTTTGAGAATAGCAATCAGATGCCCACAAGAATATTCCACTAATAATGAAAAGTAAATCTTTATCCAACTGTTCTTACTTTATGTAGAAATTTAACAAAGTAATTAACGATCTAAAAGCAACTACATCATCTGAAGGGGAACACTATATACAGACTGAATGCAGTTAAGATTTGTGAAAAACATACATTTTTCTGCTAGATTAACTTTGTACTTTTGTAGTTACTCAAAATCCCAAAGTCAACAACATTCAAATTGTTAGGCATTAAACTAATCACTATATATCTCGCACCGATTCAATGCTGAATATAGATAGTAGCCCATAATGCATTTTAAAGGTTTCAGAAAAAGCTTCAGATTCACTTCAATTAATGAAGAAATGTTAACTAATTCAGTCTTTACTTAGATAGCAAAACTGATTCTACTTCCTCATGTAACTGAAGCATTTAGGTTCAAAATCCAAGGAATCTGTAACCTTCTACAAATCCAGTCTTTATCAACAATTCAACACAATAAACTGAAACCAATACACAACAAAACCTTTCATTGTTGCATTTTTGTTACTGTTTCTTAATTGATAATAAAATAGACAGTATCAAAAAGCTTTGGTCATAGATAGTGAAGCTAGAAACATACGAATTCCGGCTCCTCCAGCCGACGAAGGAGTCCCAGCGTTAGCTGAATTGCCCTCAAGAGCCGTCGCACCACCAAACAGTATAAGCCTCGGCCCCATATAATTAGGCGTCCCTTCCTCCCCAACAGCAGCAACAGCCGTCAACGTATGCCCACACCTAGGACCAGGACCATCCTCCTTCTTCTCCAAAATCGCATTCACCACAGAGTAATTCGGTGCATGCCTCGGCCCACCCACCGCACTCACCTGCTGGACCTGAGCCTGAATCGGCTGAACCGAAGCCCCCGAAGACTCCTCCACACCTCCACCAGGAGCCTTCTCCACCTGCTGCTCCGATGCAGCCCCGTTACTCTCCAGATTCCCACCGCTCCCATGATCAACCTCCACCGATGACGTCATTGACGAATCCACATCCATTTCTCACGATCCAAACCCGTTAATCCCTAGATCGGAGTCCAAATCGTCACTGACTCGCATTCGCGATCAACACCATGACTCCAATCGCCTTAAACTACAAAAACCCTAACAACAGACACGATACCAAAGGTCCAAAACACAGCCTCTCAGATTCAACACGATACGAAACTAAACACACTAATAAAAGCTCTTTAGGTCACCGCTTTCGGTACAGACCAAACACGAACAATAACAACAACAACAATAACAATCATTAATAATAACAACAACAACAATCTGTTGGACGCTCTGATGAACTGTTGGATGAACAATCGTTGAGATTCGTAGGGTGTGTTATATGTAGAACCCTAATCAGTGGATTTGTGAGGATATACGGGGGGTTTGTGAGGGTGTTGGGGGGGATGATAGGGTGAGGGTGAAGTGTGAGGTGTTGTATGTGTCGCCGGAGAGAGAAGAGGGGGGGTGAGTGTTGAATGATCGCCGGCTTGGGATGCTTTTGGGTTGGGTTGGGTTGGGTTGATTGGGGCACGATGACGAGACGATTTTTCAAAAACAAATGGTTGGAAGAGTCGAGAGTGGGGTAAACGCGCTTATGGGTGCGTGTGTATATTGGTAGATGATAAAGTATGCTTGATGAAAATGTTAATAAATTGTTGAGAGGTACATTGTTAGATAAAATGATACCAAGGGAATACGTGATAATGTGATAATAATGTCATGTTTGTTTTTGTTAGAAAGAATTTGTTTATGTAACTATATTATGTTAATTACGTTAATTGTGTTATTTAATTATTTTGAGATTAAAATGTTTTTTAAGATGTTAATAAATAGATCTTTTTTTTATTAATGTTAGAATAAATTACTATTTACGTTTCTGATGTTTGTTAATTTTAAGTATTTTTCGATGTTTAAATCTATTTCTTTGCCTCCTAGTGTTTTTATTTTTGTGTTTATTTGAGTATAGATGCTTTGTTAATATGTTTGTTTAAATACTAAACCACTCCTGAAAACAAAACTTGCGACATCCACTCACCCATCTCATCTTTAACCTGCAAAGATACACACACTTTCTCTCTCACCAGTTACACACACATAATTTCTCTCTCTTCTCACATTCTCTCTCACCCTCTACACATACACACACATTATTTCTCTTTCTCCTCCCTTACCTCAATCACCGCCATAACAACCAACACCCATCACCATAATCTTTTGTCACAACCTTCGTCACCACCACAACCTGCACTGTCACTGTCACCACAACTTGTCCCATCACCGCCATCACAACCCCAATCATCGTCGTCGCACAACCAACACCACAGTTGCTCGTCACCATGGAACCACCACCAAACATTCTTTATCTGTCACTCCCTTTCTCTACATTTACACCACCACCACAAGCTACCCGTCACACCATCACAACTACTGACCAACACCAGCAAGAAACCATGGGTTTTCGCCGAATATGAGGTTTTGATTTGGGGTTTTTATGGTGATGTGGGTTATGTGTATAGATTGATTCTTGAACGTTGGGTAAGAGTTGGGAGGTGTTTTGTAAAGGCGGTGAATGGTGGTGGGTCGAAGTCTAGATAAAGGTTTCTTATGATGGTTATCGGGTGGTGGGAGGTGTTTTTTGATGGTGGTGGTGGATGGTGATGAGTCGAAGTCTAGATCAAGGGGTTTTGTGGTTGTCATAACGATGGTAGTAGTGATGAGTGGCAAGGGTCGGTGAGTAACACATTAGTGAGAGAGCTATAAAGAATGAGAAGGAAAAGTGTTAGATATATTGACTATGTGAATCAGAATAAGAAATAGGTAGGTGGATGAGTCAAATTATTATTGTTTAATTGCAAGAGTATTTTAGTATTTTTATAAAAACACTAATAGAAAAACTCACAACGTTAGTCATCTAAAAACAAAAATGAAATATTAGAGGGCAAAGAGATGGATTTAAACATAAGGGATTCAAATAATTAAAATTAAAAAACGTAAGATTTGCAAATTATAATTTACTCTTAATGTTATTTCTAAAGAAACAAACTTGTATATAATATTATTTTTTTCTATAACACCAAACTTTCCCAAAAATAAAAATTATTTAAAAGTTATCGTGTTTAAAATATTGTTTTATAATTTATAAATTTGTATCCATATAATATTTTTATTTATTTAACCTATGTATACACGAGTTTATTATAGTTGGTGTGATACATTATTTTTAGATTTTTAATCATATTGTTTTGTAACCGGAGTACCGAACCAAACAACATAACGACAATGTAAATAGTAAACTTTTCTTAAAGGATAAACGGATCACGTGCAAGTCACTGGTCCACCCGATTATCCTTATTACTTGTGTATGGAACATCAGGCCACTTGGGTGGCACGTCCTTGAATGAAAGCATGTTCTTCAGTTTGTCTTCATTTAACCTAAACATAAGACAACTCTCACAATGAAACTCACATTATGTGAAAAAAACTCCCTGACTTAAACATAACAAAATAAAAGTACAATTAATAATATAAAAACTACGGTGAATCTGGGTAATGTCGAGGCGGTGGCAAGTCTGGAGGGTCAATACCAGCAGCATGGGCTCGTGCAATCTCAAGCTGAACGTGTCAATCCATAAGATCCTCATCTCGATCGAGGCGACGACCCTGATCCCGTAATCTCGTAGTAATCTCCTGCATAAATGTCTCCATACGTGCAGGCACCCTTACATCTCTATAAATATGTCGAGGGAACTATGGCTGAGGAGGAGGCTGGTCGTGTGGCGGCTGATCATGCGGAATATGCTCATGCTGCTGGTGTGGATGGTCATCGTCGACCTG
>BJCM01008870.1:0-11645 GCA_018326385.1 Flaveria bidentis
GGGGACTCACGGATGTGAAAGAAAGACAATGATCTAAGCACTATGGTGGTGGTGGTGTGGTCGTGGGTGATCGGAACTCTATATATGACCACCTGTTTGTGCAATTGCAGGACAACGGTTCCAGGTTGATGATGTTGTTGTCATGTGGTTGATGGTAGCCTAAGATATCATCACTGGACGATGATGGTGATGGTGGCCTGAGATTTGGGAGTGTTTGGCCTAACTTTTTTAACAAAGCTTATAGTTTTTCTAGTTTTTTTATTAAATAAGCTCTACTTAGTAATTTGATTTAGTTATGCTTATGTTTAGCTTATATAAGTCAATTTGAAAAAGTTAATTTGAAGATAATTTTTTAGTTTATTTTAATAAGCTTATATGCTTATGTTTATTAGCTTATATAAGTACGTTTCCTATAATTTTATTAGTTTCAATACAAGACCTGAAAATTACTATAAACTTAGAGTGTGTTTGGTTAGAAGGAAAAATGAAATAGAATAAAATTAATAAACTAGTATAATTTTCAAGTAAATTATATTTGAGTGGGTAATGAAATGTAAAATCTAAGAGAATGTTTCACCTTAAATTCTCTTGGTTGTGAGATTTCAAATTCTTTCTCTAGGTGGAATGATTTTGAAATCTCACAACCAAGAGATTTTAAGATAAAACATTCACTTGAGTTTAACATTTTATTATCCACTCAAACATAATTTTACTTGAAAATTATACTAGTTTTTTAATTTCATTTAATGTCATTTTATTCCTTCCAACCAAACACCCTACACCCTATTACACAATGAAAAATGTAATTTAATCTAAACTAACTGCTTTATCTCATGAGTTTAATTTTATTTTAGCTGCAATTCATTCACATGAATGTCCAATCTTTGCTATCCTTGAGTGAGTTATAGTTCTATATATAGCGTTACTGGCATATTTTATGATAAAATCACATCCTATAATCTAAGATCTATAATATATTGATTAATAAGTATATCATATACAATTCATAACTAGAACTTATCATTTGAATATTAAATGAGTAATTAAACTCGAAGTATTCTCAAACATACATGTCAAGTACATGTTCCAGCTTTATTGTCTGTCATAATGTAACATAAATTTTAGAATGATATTTGTTATGTCATGACAACCTTTATCTTAAATTTATAATTTTCTATATAACAACATTAAAAACATGGAAGTCAAACATGTTACTTCCAAAATATCAATCTGAGAGAATTAAAAATCAATATAAGAGGATGACTTTAAATAAAACTTTGGTCTGCATCCTAGGCTTACAAAGTCATCATATTGTAATGTGTTACAACATACTTCATAAAATACAATCATTTTAACAAAGAGAGCGTACAATAATGATGATATGAAACATGATATAAATAACAATCAATAATACTTCCCTATATAAACTATTTCGACAACATCGTTCACCATCAAAATCGAAAGAACTACAATCAATTGCATTACATCAAGACAAAAAATAGATCACAAACAAGAATCTCTCTTTATCAAAATCCTATGAATAAACTAATACAATCTGCAAGAGATTTACTAATTCAAGGTAACTGTCATTGAGTAGAGCTAACTAAACTGGTTTTATCAGGTTTAACAATTTAAATATGACACGATTAACACAAGTATCAAACATAAAAACGATATGTTTACCTACTTGTATCTCATATATATAATTTCATTTATATGTTTTACGAGTCAATAAGTTGGAATGTTAGAGTCTAGCTTCCTAATTTGAAATATTTAAAAAAATAAAAAAAATACATAGCATACTTTTAGTTGAACAATTTTAATTATGTCATAACCAGGTCAAGAATTACCGGTCCTAAGATCGAGTTATCAATGTTCAACACTAGATTATAAACTAGTAAAAGAATAACTTCTTAATTGTATAATCAGAAGATTACACATAGTTGGAACTAGCGGAAAGTTAGTTACGATTTCATACATGATTTCCTCTAACCTTTCTTAGCTATTTATTACAACAATCGACTACACACTAAATCACTAACTATTTGACTTAGTCAACTCTTTCTTAACCCGGTGAACTCAGTCAACTTAGCTAAGCTCGGATCATTTCTTGATTCGTTGCAATACCTTCCCTTAAGAAGATCCTTGACCCTAAGGATCAAATGAAGAAAACCAACTAGAAATCAAGTTGGCATCTTTCCACATTGCATCTTAAAACAAACCCTCTTTCAACTAAACCAACCACTTGACATGCAAACGACTATTCTTCTTGAAAACATTTGTCTAACACATTTTTTGGTTGTTAACCATGGCCGATGTATTTGGGGAGAAGTAGGGAGAATAGGTAATGGATTGTAGTATTATTTTTAGAAAGGATACATGCATAATTGGATATATAAAAACAAGTGGTGGAAGTTGTAATGTATTAGTGTAGGAATACACTTAGAGGCTGATGCAACCCAAGAACAACTAGAGCTCTTAGCATGCAAATATGAAGTATAAGGAAGTTACTTCGAAAGATTTGATATAACTTAGTGAATTATGCTAAATATCAAATCTTTCGAATCCAAAAGACCATATCTTCCGAAGCTAAATATGAAGTCTTCTGATGCTTCAAAGACAAAGTTTTCCGAAGCCAAAGACTGATTTCTTTCATAGACAGAGAAAATATGTGCAAGATCGTTAGAAGGGGTAACGCACTTTACAACACAACAACACAATTATGGAGAGTTATTTAGAACACTTAACAGATTAAATACGAAACTGGTTAACTAATATAAAAAATGCTAAGAACACAAGTAAATGAGAGACATAACAAGATAGCAAAACAACACATGTATTTGGATTTCAAGAATGTTGTATATTGCTTCTCTAGTTCTACTACAAAGTGTTGCAAAGAATAATGGAAAGTTATAAGTACTTGAGATACATATACTACATCCTACAACCGGTCATACTTTGAAAGCCAACTGGATACATAAGACTAGACAATAAAATCAAACGTAGAATCAAAAGGAAGATTGCCTTTTGACTAGTGACTATGACATACCAAAGCTCACATCCTAATATATTACGAAAAAGATTAAGTACATAAAGTAGAAAGCTCAAACTTAAGACCTTAATGTACAGTTACCAAAAGCTTGGACCTTTTCACCAACCAATGTAAGTTGGTGACTAAATAGAGTTGTAGCGGAAAGGTTGTCCAAATTTATGGTAAAGTACATCAGATAAAAGCATGTTCATAAAAGTCTTCGGAAGATATCTGTTAGGATCGTGCATTGGACGAAATACTAACTGATAAACGTGTATACCGAATCAAATAGTGCGAAATCCTATTTGATTGGCGATCCAATCAGTGAGAACGCACGTAGAAACAATTGTAGATTGAATCTAAACGTTAAGAACGATTGGTAATCGATCTAGTGCAATCTATGAAGTTGGAACAGGTTCTTAGAAGTCTCTTGACGGCTAGGGTACGATTTAGTACATAGGTATTCAAAGTGTTACGTTTTTCCACGGTTTAAGTGGTATTTATAGGTTAGGGTTTCTCATTCATACGACTGAACCATTAGCATGGTTCAGCCGTGCGATTGAGTCATGCGGTTGATCCATTCGCACGACTGAGTGTTCAGTCGTGCAACTGAGTCAATCTCATGTTCCAATCATGCGACTGATCCAGTCTCCTGGTTTAGTCGTGCGACTGGTTCATTAGCATCAAGTTATTCATGCGTATGGTCCATTAGCATGGGCCATTCGCATGAAAACTTCATACAACTAAGTTTGAATAAATTTCTCAATCATTACATTACAAAGATTAATTCAAACAACCACAAACCTTTATGATTAGTTCAATATGCGTTAATAAATAATAAACATTCATACACTAAACCATTAAACATTGAGATCATTCAACACATATATTGTTTCATTCAACTCATATATTTCAATTACATTAAGGACATGACAGACATATTACATTAAGATCATAAACTAGGTACATATGCATCTACAAAATCTATCTTTACTCTTTAGCTTCGGAAGACTTTGTCTTGAAGCTTCAGAAGACTTCATTTTTGGCTTTGGAAGATGTTGGTCTTGGCTTCGAAAGATTTTACACTTAGAATATTTCTAGTGCAAGGTGTAAAACTTTTGAAGCATTTCTACTTTAGTTCTTTGGTGCATGCATGTAGAGAGACTTTGGATGTTTTAAATGTTTTGGCTGCATCACACTTATTGGAATCCTTACAAACTCCCCCTAGGCTGATGCTACCAAAACATTTGAAGGTCTTCATTAGTTGGCAGTCCTTATCATGATGATGACCAGACCCTTCTTCATTAGATGATCAGGATCACTAAGACTTTCATAGTATCTTCTCATCTCAAAGACATCATGCAGAGGTAGGTTGAATAAGTCTTGCCATGTGTAGACATTCTCACCACCTTGATCTCTAATCACATGCCATCTTTCTGGATTAGTTATGAAGGTCCAAGATAAGATAGGTCTCTTAGAGGCAAGAAGAGGCACTTGAATTGGAGTTGATTGAGCTTCCTCTTCATGAACCTCTTCAGGTTATTCTGACTTTCCCTGAGTAACGTGGATGGTTTAGACTTCTTCTTCTTCTTTGACTTTGGTCTAGAAGCCATCCTCTTCCTCCTCTTTGATGACTTTAACTAAGAAGACTGTATGCAGCACCTTGTTGATCAGTCTTGTCTTGCTTAGTTGGGTGTTCCTCCTTCACAGGTTCAGAAGGAGAGGGAGTTTGACCCGACTGTGGATCAGAAGACGTAGCTTATTGAGGCTTAGCATGAGGTTTAGGTTGTTTTGTCTTAGGTTGTTCAACCTTAACCTCCACTTCAGGAAGAACTTTACATGGAGGGGAGTGTAAGTCAAGTAGCTCTCTTATTTTGATCTTTTGCTTGATAACCCTGATGTGTTTATCCATTATGGATAGAGACATAAGGCTAAGTCTCCTTCTAGAGAATCCATACAACTTCAAGATGCTCATCATCCTCTGCCTATCGGCAAACTTCTTCATGCTCTTTTAGATGATGGCTTTTTCCTTTGCGGTCTCTTCTCTTATCTTTCTCTTTGCTGTCTTTCTCTCTTTGAGTACTTCAACTTCAAGCTGTTTAAGATACTCAAACTCTATGTACTCAAAGGACAAGGGAAGAAGTTCATCTGCTTGATATATTCCTATGACACTCAGGTAGTTGATCATATTGATCCTACCAGTTTCTTTGCCTACCTGAGGTTCTTGTGGAGCCACAAGCTCTTGTTCAGGACTTTCTTGAACTGGTGAAAGGGTAGGAACATGTTTGTAGAGCCTTTTTAGTCTCTTTTCTTCTTTAATCTGCATAAGCAATCTTGTATCCTCTACCTCCTTCCTTTCTCTTGACATATCCATGTCAACCAGTTCATTTAGTTCTTCTAAGGGGAGAGATATAATCTCAATAATGTCATAGTTCTTGGTTTGTAGGTAAGTAATCCTGACTACCCTCAACTTATCATCTTGAATGTTTGGTTTGGGGGTAGCCCTGATTGCAGCTTCCATGAATCCTGCAGACCCAGAAGAACTTTCTCCCCTTAGCTTCCTCTTCCTCTCTCTCTCCTCATCCTCAATCTCCTTAAGAGTTAGAATCCTTTTCTCTTTGTCACCCACAGACCTTTGTGACACAAGGTGGAGAGAGCTTTGGCCTTTAATGCTTGGTGTAGCATCTAAGCTCTGGCCAGAGAGGGATTCTCATACACCATCACCAGCAGGTGCTTCACTAAGGGAATGAATTACTGAAGTAGTTCTAGATGTGATAGGGCTCTTAGGCTCTACCACTAGGCCTTCGGTCAAGGTATCCCTTTTCAAGCTATCTTAGGGTTTGCCTCAACATCCATTTAACCAAGAGTATTACCTAATTACCTTTGTCTCCTTCTTAGACTAAACTCTTTAGTAATTCTATCATGAATCCCTTATGCCAGCCTGTTAGCTTGTCTAGATTGGCTTTGATTGACAAGTGGCACGTTGACAAGGTCAAGACCTTCATAGTAGTTCAAAGTCTGAAAATTTAAGACTTCATGCCGCCCTTGAACTCTTTGAAGAATAAGGGCTCTTCTGTTTGCATCATACATCCACCCTATGATGTAGTTTGAAGTTCCTCGAGGTGGAGATGACACTGCCCTTGGTATACATTCTTTAAAAAGACTCCGAATAAAGGATTCTATAGAGTCCATAGCAATTTGAACTTGAGGAAGTTACAGAGTATGGATAGTTGCAAGTGAAGATGATGAGTCCTCAATGTCCATGCTCTATGAAGAAGTCCCAGGTTCTATGTCTGTGATGACTTTCTCCCCCTTTTTGGTAGCATCACCCACTTGCATAGGTGAGCTAGAAGTTAGATCAATCATATTCACAGATTCCAGTGTTCCTGGTTGAGCTTTTCTTAAAGGTTTCCTGGCTAGTTTCTCCTTGAGATAAGAAATCTCAAGTTGTTGATCATTGACCCTGTTGTGTAAGGTAGTCACCTGAGATGCCAAGTGACTAACCTTATAGACTAGGTAGGTGCATGTTTTTGTTAGGTTTTGCACCTTTAGTCTTAGATTCCCCTTATCTTCATCAGAAGAATCATGGGGGATGAGAGAACCGGACCATAATCTTCTCTCTCACCACCAGCATGGAGTTCTTGGCTGCTGGATTTCCTATGCTCATTGACAACCTCAATTAAAGTGTGAATGGGCTAAGTTGCCATGGTTGAGGTCTGAATGACGTAATCACTTGCTGAAGTGAGGGCCTCTTCCATATAGATTTCCTGAACAGGTTCAAAAGGATCCACTTCAGTAATAGGTGGTTGATGTTGGCTAGACATAGATGACTCAAGAGCACCCATCTCTTTATGAGTAGGGAAGGAGTAGAGAGACTCATGGTACTCATTGAAACCTAAGTCTTCATCAGTATAGAAGTCAAGGTTGGGAATTGGGTGGTTTAAGTCTAAAGGCTAGGGATGGGAACTATCCCCTAAAGGTTGTTCACATGAGTGTTAAGACTCAGAGTGAAGGCTTAAGGCAGTTGGGCTTGTGAGCTCATCAGGCTAAGCATGAGGAACCTCAACACTGATCCTTGATGAGATGGGAGTGGTTTGCTCCTCAAGGGAAGTGGGAGCTCTAGTGTCCACTTCCTCTTGTATGGGTGAGTGTATGGGGGCCTGCACAGACTTAATAGCTTGAGCATGGGTTCGTTTGGATTTTCTTTTGTAGGTGTGGGTGATTTGAGGTCTTTTTGGCGGTTGGGAGGTAGAAGGTGTGGGTTTAACACTAGCTTGTGTTGCTAGGTTGTCACTTTATGAGCTCTAAAATTTTGGGGACAAGGGTTGTTTTTACCCCTGAGAAGTCTGTAGTTGGCTTCTTCAAGATTTTAAAGATGTCGAGCTTCATCTGTCCCAATTTAAGAATATTACATATTTCCCTCAACTATGAGCCCAGTTCACAATTAAGAATGTATTGAACATATCTAGGAAACATATAATACTCCAAGGAGTCCAAGTTAGCAAGTAAATTGATATAAACAAACTAAGAGTACCTGAACTTCACCCCCTGAACCATTCCATGCACTATGGAGAGATCCTTAGGAATTTGGTCCCACCCTCCATGCTTGTTGGACAAGTTATGGATAACCATATGAAGCTGGTTAATTTCCACTAGGATGAGACCTTCCCTTTCCTGAAGGTCTTTACAGAGAAATCTACCTCATAGCCCATTTGCTCAAAGGAATGATTGACAGCTTCTTTTGGGAAGGACAACTCACTCTCTTTATCACCTAGCTAAAGATGATTGTTGATGATAGTTGGAGTGGTTAAGATTGTCCTCCCCTGTATTGTGGCAAATAGTGCCTTCTCCCATCCATAATGACCTCTTGGCATGTCTTCCAAAATTCAAGCAAGTGATCCTCATAGAGAGTAGGATCAATGGCGAGGGAGGTGAAGTAGTTTGACAATGCTAGAAAACGACAAACCTCTGAGAAACTATCATCTTTCTCAGAGTTTAACAGAGCAACCTGGTTATGTTGCCTGTGAAGTTGCATGAAAAAAACCAGGGTTGTTTCTAAGATTTAGATTGGCCATTTTAAAAAGCTTAAGGGTGAAGGAAGGTGTAGAACGAAGGCGGTTTGGGAGAATGTTGGTCGGAGCAATAATAGAGATGAAGAAGATAGTGAAAGAGGGGGAACCATTGGGTTTATATGAGAAAAGGATTTGAGACAAAGTTAATGAAAGAAGATAAACTTTGAAATCCGAAAGTCGGTCCCACCTCTAAAAAGTAGTTTGATTTTTGCTCAAAAAGTAGTTTTATTGGAAGTCAAAAATCTTTCGAAGGTAAATTGTCTTCAGAAGTTTTAATGAAAAAGCTTTCGAAACCAAAATGACTTGGGAAGATATTCTTGAGAATTTTGTAAACTTTTATTTGGAAGAGAATTAAGACTTGAATGCTTTATTCAGTTAAGAATAAAGCTTTCGAGAGTTAATTTGCTTTGGAAGAAAATTGTCCTTGAAAACATACAAGTGTTTAAGAAAAGATTTTCAAGCTTCGGAAGACATTTCAGAATTTTCTTCTGAAGATAATTTTACTTAGATAGTTGTTTGTTTTAAAGGCATAAATTTCTTCCGAAGATAAATCCATATCTTGCGAAGGACAAAAAGATCTATATTTTCAAAATTCTAAGGAATGTCTTCTAAAAATATTTTCATCTAGAGAAGTCAAGAGCTTATGAAGGTAATAAAATAGACAAAATAGGACACACATATTTTAAGAAATAATATGAATTAGTTTTAAGAAAAGCTATTCAAAGTTAATTATCCCAATAGCTAATATAAGATTTTTAAATCTCTTCTCATCAAAGGCTTTGGTGAACAAATCATCATGTTGTTCATTAGTGTTAACCTTGACTAGTTTAATTAATCCTTTTTCAATGTTAATCGGAATTACGTGCGCATGTTATGTGGTTTATGTGTTGGTTGTAGATTTAGATACTAATGTAGTAAGGACAGGTAATGCTTGGGGTATGAAGAGTAAAGTAAGTGGCTAATCACAACTGGCCACTGTAATTAGGGACTTGATGTACTTGATATAAACTGAGTTGTTCCCTTGAATGACCGTATTGGTGTTTAAATCTTTCAGTATGAGTTAGAGGATAGCCGGTGGTAGATCATCAAAAGCTTCGCGTGGTGGTGGTGGACGTGGTGCTGAACCACGGGTCACGAGAGGAAGGCCTAGAGCCGAAAAGGTGGTTCCTGAAGAACCCGAGACCCCTCATCCGGAGGGAGGAGATGAGAGTGCTAATCTGAAAGCCTCTGTGAAGGAGACTGTCATGGAGGAAGTGCATCAGGTCATGTAGATGATCCTACCGTCTGTGGTGACCGAAGTGATAAAGGCTGTTAGGGATAGGGAAAGAAGAGAAAGGAGTAGACCTACGGGTGAAAGAAGACTGCCCGAGAATGAGATGGTTTTGATTGATGACGAAGAAGAAGAGGAAGAAGAAGAGCCTACGCCGGAGGCGGTACAAGGCTGTAACTACAGGGCATTTCAACAGTGCAAGCCCCCTACTTTTGATGGTAACGACACTACTGCTACTGCTCACCGATGGGTGAGAGAAATGGAAGTTGTTCTGAATATCAACGAGTGCCAAGAGGACCAGAAGGTGAAGTTTTTTTCCTACTCGTTTGTGGACTCAAGTTTATGCTGGTGGGACAATATTGTCCAAGCTAAGGGTAGTTGGGCAATTGGAAGAATGTGGTGGTCTGAGTTGAAGAAATTGGTAATTGAGGAGTTTTGTCCTCACCAGAAAATGGATAAGGTGGAAAGGGAATTCCTGCAGCTGGAAACAGGAACCATGACACATCAACAATACACCACCAAATTTAATGAAATGGCACGACTACTGCCAGATCAGGTGACGCCTCTATTGCGAAAGATTAAGAGGTACATTCAAGGCATGCCGACGGATATTCGCAGGCACATGATCGTTGCATGACCAAGTACGTTTAGGTCAGCGATGGATCTGGAAGGGAGACTATATGATGAGAGGACTGTGGTGGTGACCGAGGGTAGCAGGAAAGGGTATGGTGACCGGAATTGGACTAGGAAAAGGTTTGGTCGAGGCGATGCCCCGACGGGTAACAAGAAGGCATGGGTGGATGACCGTCGTGTGTTCACATCTGGTGCAGGATCGAAGAAGTGTGTTAGATGTGGGAAGGAGCATAGTGGGGAATGTAGGCTGGGGTCGAACTTGTGCTTCAAATGTGGGAAGATGGGGCATGTAGCAAGGGACTGTCATACGGTCTGATGTTTCAACCGTATCGGTTGGCTCCTACCTAGATGAAAGAGTTGATGGAGCAACTGCAAGAGCTGCTTGATAAGGGGTTCATTACACCAAGTATCTCTCCATGGGGTGCTTCGGTCTTATTCGTGAAGAATAAAGACGGCAGTATGAGGATGTGTATCGACTACCGTGAGTTCAACAAGTTGACGATAAAGAACCGATACCCCTTACCGAGGATTGATGATTTGTTTGATTAGCTCCAAGGTGCCAGTTGGTTCTCAAGAATAGATCTTTGATCGAGCTACTACCAGCTAAAAGTGAAAGAGCAGGATGTTCCTAAAACAGCTTTTCGCACGCGTTATGGTCACTACGAGTTCCTTGTTATGTTATTTGGTTTGACCAATGCACCAAATGCTTTTATGGATATAATGAATCGAGTGTGTCGGCCAATGTTGGATAAATCAATGATTGTGTTTATTGATGTTATCCTGATTTATTCGAAGAGCGAGATTGAGCATGCCGGTCACATTCGGGAGGTTTCGGAGACTTTGAGAAAGGAGAATGTAAGGGTCTATTATCTAGTTTGATCAATTAGGTTATGATTTGCAGCAGAATAGTACTAGAATTAGATGAAATTTAAGAAAGAATAAGATGAATATTCAATCAAACAGTAACAGTTATTGAGAGAGAAAGTTTTCTTCAATTGAGAATGTTCTCATTCATTCATAAGCTTCGGCAAAATACAAATTAGGTCAACATTCCTTTTATAGAGGAATATGACGTCAGCAGATGTCACCTGATAGTGACATCTAACACATTATACAAAAAACTGAAAATAACTGAAACTACTAAAGTTGTCCACAACAACTGAGGACATCTTCTTACAATAAAAGCTAAAGTACCAGCTAATTCTACAACAACTAAAACTACAACATCTGAAGTGTAAGATATTCAGTTGTTTTAGGTTATACTAAACTACTGATTACAATCTACTAAAAATGTAAAGACAACTACTGAAAGTAAACCATCACAACTACTGAAGAGAACTTCTTCAGCTGTTATGACAACCTCTGAAAACTTGATTTTCAGACTTTATCTTCAAACTCTGTCTTCAGCTTTTGTCTTCAGACTTTGTCTTCAGACTTTCTCTTTAGACTTTGTCTTCAGACTTTTGTCTTCAGACTTTTGTCTTTAGAGTTTGTCTTCAGACTTTGTCTTTAGACTTTTGTCTTCAGACTTTTGTCTTCAGACTTTGTCTTTAGACTTTGTCTTCAGACTTTTGTCTTCAGACTTTGTCTTCAGACTTTGTCTTCAGACTTTTGTCTTCAGACTTTGTCTTCAGACTTT
>BJCM01008876.1:0-38038 GCA_018326385.1 Flaveria bidentis
TGATTACCTTTCTGGTAATATTCAGGAAATGGGAATAATATTTTAATTTCATTAATGATGTTTAATTGATATCGAAACTACTCATATTATATGTAATAATATTACATATATATTAACTCAGGATTAATGCAAGTAATATTATTATTAATTAATTGAGAGGCTATTATTTGTTTTTTTCTAAGTAATAATATTATTTCTTTATTAAATATAATATTTGTTTATTGAATGTTTAACTTTGACATCTTTACATCCTTATCTTTTTTTAAAAACTTCATAAAATATCACTTAACCCCTTTAGGTTTTTAGATTATAGGGTTTTTCCAGTGTAATTTTTACTTTAAAAAACTAATTAACGTATCTTTGTGTATTTTCATATATAGATTTAAGTTACTTTACGTTTTGATATAAATTTTATCCAAAAACAAATGAGACCGATTTGTTAGTCTATACTTTATCACATAACACACGATGCAACTGCAACATACAATGCCTAAAAAACTAGTTTAATTTAATATATGCGTATTACATTATGTCATTATGTAATATTACACTTTATACTTAGATGTGTATATTGGTAATGGCATTAAATGAATATTTTTGAACAAAATTACTGAATAATGAATATATTGAAAATGATCATATATCCAATTTAAGATTTTTCTAGAAATAATAACAAAATGTAATTATAAATACATTCTTACCCAATTGAATACAAATTCTCTCTCCCTCTTTCTCTTTCTCTTTCTCTTTCTCTTTCTCTCTCTCACACACTGTTGATCCATAGCCATGGTTTCTGCTGATGTTGCTCGTAATGTGCTTGGTGTAATCGGTAATTACTTCCCTTCATTTTTCTTCTTATATATTATGAAATCGTAAAGCATAAATGGTGTAAGCTTTGATCAATAACTAATGGAAGAATTTTTAACAATCTATTTTATATCTTTCCCTACATTTTTGTATTATTTACATAAGCGTTTGAGATGATATACAAATTAATTTTCATTACATCTCAAATATTTCTTCTAAAACATTTGCTTATATGTTTTATATTCCATGTAAAATTCAGATTTTTTTCTTTCTTTTTCTTTTTCAGGAAATATCATTTCAATCATTTTGTTCTTGTCGACAGTGTAAGTTTATTTCATGATGAACTCAACCTTAAGTAACGTAAGCTTGTATATATGCACGACACTATGTGAATGACATAAGTTTTTTTAATTAGTTTAATAAACTCAAATTTTATACAAGTTAATTTTGTTTTTTGCACTATTTTCAGACCAACGTTTTATAGGATATGGAAAAGAAAATCGGTTGAAAGATTTTCACCGGTGCCATATTTGGTGACTTTTGTGAATTGTGGTTTATGGGTCTTCTATGGTCTGCCTTTGGTGCACCCTCATAGCTTGTTGGTCACGACCACGAATGGTGCAGGAATTGTTATCGAATCCGTTTACTTACTTCTTTTTATCATCTACTCGGACCATAAAAAGAGAATTAAGGTGTTACTGGCGTTACTTGTCGAGATTATGTTTCTCGTCGTCTTGGTTGTATTGATATTGGCATTCACACATACCACAAAGCTCCGATCAGCAATCGTTGGTGGTATTGCTATTGGCGGTAACATTATGATGTATGCATCTCCACTATCAGTCATGGTATGATCTCTATTGTCTTTATAAAATGATTAAAATTAAAATATAAAAATGTTAAATTCTTAAGTCTTTATTATCTTTACAAGATTAATAAATTTTAAAGGTAAGGAGTTAATTGTACATACCATCATTGTCTGGCATGTCGGGGATAAATATAAGGTGTACGTTATATTTGTATGTAATCATCCTTGTTAAGGATGCCTTGGGAAGTTATATATGATAAACTTTTTACGATAAATAATTTAATATAAACATTTATTTAAATTATCTATTTTCATCTTTATGTAGATTTACCTTAATTGTTTATGCAGAAAATGGTGATCACTACGAAAAGTGTCGAGTACATGCCATTTCTACTTTCACTGTTTTGCTTTGCAAATGGCGTTTGTTGGTTCGCGTATGCCTTTATTCGATTTGATCCATTTGTCGCTGTAACTACTCCCTCTCTTTCCTAGTTCGTGAACCAAAAACGATAGTTAAACAATATACCTTATTTAATAGTTTTTTGTTTTGACAAGTTTTTTTTTTCTTTTTTTTTTTTTTTCATTTTTCTGTTTTAGATACCTAACGGGCTCGGGGCGCTTTTTGGATTGGCCCAACTAATCCTATATGCTACATTCTACAAATCAACACAAGAGATGATCGCTAGAAGAGAAGGCAAAAGTGAACTCACCCTTGGAAACGTGAGCGCGTCGACTAACCCTAGTAACAGCCAATTGGATGAGGTTTAAACTTAGTATGTATAACGTAGTACCATTAGAATCATCCAAGTGACTCATTGTTATTTTACGTGAGATGATTAAATGGGTAATAGAGTTTTTGTGTACTTGACTAATGGTTTGAGTTAAGTTGATCAACTAGGATCTATTATTATGTGTTGCATTCGTGCTTCTTTATTGTTCTGACTTCTGAATGCAATACTTTTGCTAAAAGATCTTCTTGCAACTTACAAAGTTTTTTTCATTGGCACAAAAGATATGTATTTAGTTATTACGTATATAGTTCGACAAAATTTCCCTTCAAAGAAAACATTTTCTAATCAAATTGATATTAAATTTTAATTATTTAACACCAAATCCGAGTAGTGAACAAATTACTAAATCGGAAAAAAGGCAATACTTGTGGTTTCGATCTGATGTTAGATCACTTAAAAACTTGTTATAATAATTCTTTGTTGGTCATATTTCCAAACCTTCTACCCAAGTCTTGTATTTATAGATTTATGTGGAATTTGGTGACTAAGAGATTATCATATTAATTATAATATAATTAGGAAACTTAACCTAACTTGATCGATTTGTCGAATTATGAACCTCAACTTGACAGGCTTGTGAATCGGATAAGAAATCAATACCAACATTCTTAATGGTCTTAGTTAAATTTTACAATACAAGCATGACAATAAATTATATATAGGATTTTGTTTTTTTATTAACTTTGATTATGAAAGTGTATCTCTAATATGGTCCAGTATCAAACATAAAACCAAAATACACCAATTTTCAACTTTATCTTTTCAAGATCGTGTTTTCCTGTAATCACTAGCTTATAACACCATACACTCAAATATAGTTGGGCGTATAAAAAATCCACAAAATCTATCATTAAAAGTTAAGTCCCCTCAAATGAATTAGTATACCCCTACAACAAACGACTCATTACATAAAACTTTAAACGCCAGAATTTCAGCTGCAACTACCACCAACTCTCAGTTACAAACATGAGTTGCGTCTTCCCTGAATGATGGCATCATCAACCAATCTACTGGTACTAGGAGTGCAAACAAAATTATACAACTATTTAGCAGTAATGTCTTTATATGATTTATCGGTCTAAACTCTAGGTTTTTTTTTTAAATTCTCATGTTTTAACCCCTTTAAAGTTTCACTAACCATAATGAAACCTGTCTACATACTTTTACGATTTCTATAAAACAATATACATTCATATATGTATTGAAGTTCGTTACTACACAAATCCACAACCTGAAAATATTATGCATCGGTTTAAATCGGTCTCAATAGGTTGTATCTCACCTTCCCTAAGCCAATAATAAACCCGTAAACACAACAATAAACTCATTAGACAGTTCTAGAGTCGAATATTAGCAAACATCCTTTAATGATCAAGCCAACCCGCTTTGAAAATATCTATAGATTCTAATAAAGCAAGCTTTCTAAAGCCACATGTCAATCTCTTATCTCACCTTTTTGCCACTTGTCATTTTTATAGACATTATTATATTATTTTCATTCCAAAAGGGTATTATAGTAACTTAAACATTAAAACTAATTTCTCTCTCTTTTATTAAAAACCAATTTTATTAATTGTAATATTTTTCCCTCTCATCTTGATAATTTAAATCAATGTATCTTTTTAAAATTAGATTTTATTAAGATAATAAAAAATCTCAATTTTAATTAAAATAAAACTAATAATAAAATATTTTTATATAATATGAATTTTCAAAAACACTAAACTTTTTTGAAACAAAATATTTTAATCTATCCTTTTTTTACTAAAACAATCTTATTAAAACAACCATAATAATTACAAACCAGATTTTTTAATAAAAAGACATTTTCATAAAAATAATTTTTTTTATAAAAAAATCTTAATACAAATATCTAAAAATAAAACTATTTAAAAAAGATAGTTAAAAAAATAATATAGTTGTGTTTATTTTCTTCAACTATTACGCATATAAAATTCATATATTATATTAAAATGCATGTAAATCTTTGTGTTCATTACTAATTATAATTCATTTAATAAATAATTTTTAACCTATCTATCTATATACATATCTGTCTATTTATCTATCAATCTGTCTATAATAAGAAAAAAATAAGATATTACGTGACGCAATCATAAGACTTATCATATTAACTTTTCTATTTATCTCTATTATTAAAACTAATATTGAATACTAATAATATTACTCATACTATTTTCAAATTATATATATATAATATAATAAATTGAAAATCTATTTATTTTAAATTAAAAACACACTTTTTAAAAGCAAAAAATCAATGAACTTTAAAAAAACCATTTTACTTAAAACAAAATATTTTAAAAACCACAACTTTTTTATAAAACAAAAGTTTAAGAAAAAATATTATTTTTATTTACTTAAAGTAACTATTTATAAGGAACTAAAATCATATTTTATCTTCAAGCATAGTTTTATAATTCATAATTTTTTACTAATTATTTAATAATTTATTTATTCAACCCGTGTAATACACGGGGTACTAACCTATATGTATATATATTAAAAGTGGTTGTGCGTGTACAAAAGTGAAAATGTAATGATAAAGATTTAAAAATATTATTTAATTAAATGATATTGTAAAAAAGTAATATTTTTAAATGTATATATGAGGATGATATTGAGGAAGTTATTTGTTAATGCTCTTAATCAATCTTTTTCTCCTTAATTCCCAGTTTCTTCGACATCACTTAATTTATTCAATGACAGGTGTGTTGATTTGTTTTTCCCATATTAATATTTTCATCTCATCATTTTTGTTTGAATTTCGTACATGACATGAACTTGCCATAGAATTTTTTTTATGTTTCGTGTGCTTGTATTTATTTTTGCAGTAAAGATCGGACGTACTTGGCCATCAATGATTAGTTTTCAAAAGAAAAAAAGGATTTGATGATCAATCTTAAATGATTGTTGGGTTTTTTATTTGATCTAATTGATTTTGCTTAAATACGCTCCTCTGCTATAAACTAGCATGTTCCTTCACATGGAAAAATCGAATGGTCTATATTGGTTAGCGGCTTTAAGTGGTCAGAAACCATAGGTACATCCTCCGTTTCAACGTATTTGCTATTTTTTTCTTTTGATGTAAAGTTTCAATCATTTGCCCAACATGACTGAAAAATAAAATTATATAAAAAACAAGCTAAGAATATATAGTATATATATTAATAAAAGAAGGTTTTTTTTTGCCAATTGTTATATTTTTAAACCATATTTTTGACACTTGTTATTCTTCTAAACATCATCACTTTATTTTCTCTCCAAAAGGGTATTAAAGTAATTTAAACATTCAAACAATTTCTCTCTCTTCATAAAAATTAATTTGATCAATTGATAAATTTTTTTTATCATCTACATTTTTTAAAATCAAACTATGTTTTTAAAAATAAAAATTTTATTAAGAAAATTAAAATTCATATATTTTCTAAAACATTGAACATTTTGAAACAAAATATTTTGAAGTAGTCTTTTTTTAAAATAATAATAAAAAATATGGAATTTTCTAAATGTAGTTTTATTAAAACAACTAGAATAATTAGAAACTTGAGATTTAATAAACAATAAATTTTATAAGAAAATCTTAAAACAAATATTTAAAAATAAAACTATTTAGATAAGAGAGTTAAAAATAGTATAAATGTTTTATCTTTTGAACAAGTACGTATATATAATTTTATACATATCTTATATTAAAATATCGTACTGTAACTTTTCGTGTTTATTAATAACTATAATCCGTTTAATAAATGAGTTTGTAGACTATTTATTTATCTATACATCTTTCTATATATAACCTATCTGTTATTTATTTATTTGAAATAATTATTCATATGTAATTATAATTATATTTTATCTTCAAACATGATTTTATAATTCATAAATTTTTATTACTAATTATTTTATTTATTTAACCCGTGTAATACAGGATACTAATACATTTAATTTATTTTATGTTTTTATATTTTTTTATACATAAATATAGATATATATAAATAGATAGTGACAATATGTTGTCTCAATAATATAAATAAGTGTTTATATAACTCAACTCACGTTAAATTATATGTGTGCAAGGTATCGCGACACTTGTATTTCCACAAGTAAAAATGGGCATCTTACAATAAGTGAGAGTTTAAGTCTTTTTATTATTGCAAAGTGTTTGCTACAACTCTAACTAGCCTTCAATGGCGAAGAGAAGATATGTTCTCCTTCAAACTCTCACAATCGAACATTCTTCACTCTTTAGCCCTAAGTCCTTCTCTTCCACCATCGCAAATGGTGTTGCAGAATCCACTGATCCACAGGAACAACTCACAAAGCTTCACGTACTACTGCAACAAGGCCAAACCCAAACCGCCAAGAATCTAATCAAATCCCTAATAACCTCCAAATCGATTTTCACTACCCCTTCTGATATCTACACCCAGTATCCGAAAAAGTCCGAAGCTTTTTCAAGCTTAATTCTATCGGTTTGTGCTGAAGCAAAAATCCCCAATGTAGCTGTTGATCTGTACATGTTAATCAGGAAAGATGGTGTTTTTCCTTCTCTTGCTTCGTTCAATTTGCTTCTTGAATGTTTGGTTTCTTGTGGTCAGTATGGTAGAGTGTTGGAATTGTTTGATAATGTTGTTAGTTCGGGTGTTAGGGTTGATAAATTTACGTTTGGGAAGGCTGTGCAATCGGCTGTTAAGATGGGGGATTTGAAAAGGGGTTATGAGTTGATGGATTACATGAGGAATAATGGTAGAATTGGTGTTAATAAGTTTGTGTATAATGTTTTGATCAGTGGGTTGTGTAGAGAGAAGAGAGTGATGGATGCACGCAAGCTGTTCGATGAAATGCTCGAGAGAGGTGTGATGGCTGATAAGGTCACTTTTAACACGATGATTGATGGGTATTGTAAGGTGGGTGATGTAGATGAAGCGTTTAGGATTCGTGAAAAGATGAAGGGTTGTAATGTGGAGGCAAATCTTGTTACGTTTAACACGCTGCTCAATGGACTTTGTAGGGGGAAGAGGATGGATGAGGCGAAGAGATTGTGGGAAGACATGAAAGCTCATGGGTTTGTTCCAGATGGGTTCACTTACAGTTTTATGTTTGACGGGTTTTCAAGAGCAGGTGATCTGAATGCTCTAGTGTCTTTGTATGAACAGGTGGATAAAGATGGTGTGCGTATTAATGCATACACTTGTGGTATTTTGTTGAATGGGTTATGCAAAGGAGGGAAAACTAGTAAGGCTGAGGAGATTTTGGTTAAATTAGTGGAAACTGGGCTGGTTCCGACTGAGGTAATATTCAATACAATTGTTGATGGTCACTGCAGGGAAGGTAATATAGGAGCGGCCCTTGTGACACTCGAAAGAATGAAATCCCATGGGTTAAAGCCTAGCTGTATTACTGTCAATTCAGTGATCAACCAGTATTGTCAATCTGGTAATCTTGTCGAGGCAGAAAAATGGATAAAAATGATGCCAGAAATGGGTCTTGTTCCGGATGTGGTGACATACAACATACTACTTGATGGCTTTGGGAGGAATTTTCAGTTTGACAAGTGTTTTCAACTCCTTGAAGAAATGGAGAGTAAGGGCATAACCCCGAATGCCACAAGCTACGGGTCTCTTGTGAACCATTTATGCAAGGATGGAAGGCTTCTTGAAGCTCAAGTGGTTTTCAGAGATATGATAAGCAGAGGTGTTATACCGAATGCCACTATTTATAATATGTTAATTAATGGGTACTGTAACCAGGGGAAAATACAAGATGCTTTCAAGATATTTGATGAGATGTCGAGCAATAATGTAGTTCCAACATTGTCTACGTACAATACACTCATAAACGGGCTCTGCAAAAAGGGTAAGGTTGAGGAAGCGGAAGAATTGGCTTCAAAGATAGAAAATAACGATCTCAAAGTTGATGCAATAACATATAATTGCTTAATCTCTGGCTATTCAATGAAGGGAAACGTCCACAAGTGTTTAGAGTTATATGAGAAGATGAAAGTATCTGGAATACAACCTACTGTCAACACATATCATCCACTAATTGTTGGATGCAAAAAAGAGAGTTTAACACTTGTAGAGAAACTCATCAATGAATTGTCACAGATGAACTTAAGTCTCGACCGTGTCTTATATAACAAACTAATTCGTTGTTATGCAGAGCATGGTTTTGTTGAGAAAACCTTTGCATTATACCATGAGATGATTAATAAAGGGGTTCTTCCTGATAGGATGGCATACAATAGCTTGATTATAGGGTGTTTAAAGGAGCGAATGATTCATGAATCAAAGGATATTGTTGATCAAATGAAGGCTGCAGGATTAGTTCCAAAAGCTGATACTTATGTCGTTATGATAAAGGGTCTATGTGATATTAAGATGTTTAGTGAAGGGTATATTTGGTACCAGGAAATGGTTGCAAATGGGTTTTTGCCGAGTGTAAGTGTGGCTCGTGAGCTTCTTGCTGGTCTCAAAGAGGAAGGAAAGTTACAAGAGGTCCATATAATTTACTCTGAAATGAGTGGTAAAGGATTGGATTATTCAAGTGCCAATGAGGATCTCAGCGTTGTTGGAAAAGTGTAGATAGAGGCAAGGTGAACCCTGTATTATAATTTTTTGATACATAACTTAAGTATTCTCTTTTCAAGTTGCTTCTGATTAATTTTATATTTGGCCCATTACTTACTGATTTGGTGTGGTTCTTTTAAGCATGTGACTATTTGGATCTGTTACATGTTATATGAGTTCTAGACTTTTAGTGATTGCTAATTAGATATGCAACTTAAATCAAGATGATATATCTAGCAAGTGCAAACTAATTGTATATCAATTTCTGCTGGACTAAGCTCCTTTCTCATATAATGTGGATAGTATTTGCAATTTGATGCGAGTGGACATTACTCTTTCCGATGGCACATTGGCTTGAGCTACTGTACCCGTCCACCGGTAAGATCTGTTTAATCAGTGATGATACTGAATTTGGTTTTCCTATCTTATATCCAGTTGCAGATTCAGTCTCCTACATTATGAACATATCAGAGGCAGATCTTATAGCTATATCATATGTATATAATTTCTGGCTTGCAGGTGTTTATGAGGCCCTAGAACCAAGAGATGGAGGGTCGCGTCACCTTGTTTAAGTTATATTTGTTTTTTCACAATTACGGATATACTATTTTATATACAATCAACAACAGGGGTGAACAAAAAGCGGTTATTTTTACCGGAACATACAAAATCGGATGGACTGAACCGTTCAGAACCGGTCGTACTAATATAGGTTCGGTTCTCGGCTCCTATAATATGTGTATATTGTTTCTGTTTCGAACCCGAGCATGTACATAAAATCTAATAGCCCATGAGAAGTCTAAATTCTAATAAAATAAAATTTTATTTATGACGTAAGATTAACAAATCATTAACCTAAAAGACGTTTAATTGTTACTTTTGTTTAAACTCCAATATAACATTGACTTTCAAATCTTCACAAATCAAAACACACCTCACCCAAAACACCATTGAAATACAATGGTCATTAAAAGAACAATCATGAGAATGCAGTGCTAGCGGACAATGTTTTCAGAACCGGATCGGACGTTGAATCGGACGCCTTACTGGTTTGGTGGTCGGATCGGTTAGACCGGATTTAACTATATTTTAATTATATTTATATATGTAATTAAATATAAATAATTTATATATGATTTATATATATATTTTATAGTATATATAAAACTTAACAATATTTGTATATCCGACGTACTAATTTATGGTTTAACTCCACGTTTTTATCCACTAAAAATGAAAAAAAAAACGAAAACCGGTCCGAACCGGTTCGGTTTCCCGGTCCGACCAGCGGTTCGGGACGAACCGCATTTTGACTACTTCAAAACGATTCACACCAGACCGGACCGCAGCAGCCCCCGATTCACGGTCGAACCGGTCGGACTGGCCGGTCCGATCCGGTCTCAACAACATTGTAGTAGGCAGATTTTGTGGTTTACGTATTCGAATTGTTGTTTAATTTGAATATTAATTTGTTTTTTCTAACATATCAAGTTGTTATTTTAGGTTAGAATAAATTACTTAGACAGTTCCTGAGATATGCATGTATTGTAATTTTAATTCTTATTTTCAATAAAATATAGATGCGGCTTTGAACTTTGCATGGTATGCACATAGACAATCTCTAATACTAACTGAAGTTAAGTTTATCTATTACGTTAATGTAAAATTATCAATATATCTTTAAATTTTAAAAATAATAATTTTCAAATAAAATTCTAACTTACCTGCTCCCCTAAACCCCACCTATGTGACATTATCACCTCACCCTAACCATCATCTTCTTTTACCATATTTATGGGTGTTTGGAATTGCTCAGTTAAAAAGAGACAGAAGAAGTTTTTAAAAAGTTAAAATTTTTAACTTCTCAAACTTTTTTTGACAAGTAAAAAAAATGTAAATAAGCAATCCAAACATAACCTTAATCTTCATCTTCATGACCACCACCTCTTCACCACCATAAATCATATTTATGGGTGTTTGGAATTGCTCAGTTAAAAAGAGAATTCAAGCACGAGCACCGCTCCACCGTCACCATCAACAGCCCTCTCTATCTCCCTATTTCTTTTGGTGCACAAAACCTACTTCCACCATTAACTCCATTATTAGAGCTTGAACTTAGTGACCACCCCTACTCCTCCTTCCACTACCAGAACCACCATAACAAGAAAACACACCATCCAATTCCCTAATAATCCATTGAAACCGGAGTCAGTGTGTCTCTAGTGAGAGAGTGTGATGGGGTGGATTCGCCTAATCAGACCGACTTGTTTTTTTATTTAAAGTAAAATAAAATTTTAATGTGATATCGTGATGAAATAAGCTCCACCAACGATGTGGTGATAAGGTTGGTCGTCAGTCGTCACTGTTCCCCGCTCACATTAAGTGCGTGCCTTTGCTTGAACCCGAATGGATACCGATTGTCGGGTCGCTTAACCCACCGTCCACCGGATCCTCTTACTTATTATATCCATATTCCATCTCCATGGCCAAACTCCCCATTGCCTCCTTCACCACCAAACACCTCTTCTCCACCGCATCTCCGCCCCTCAAAACCACCCTCCTCCGCCACACCACCACCATGTCCGCCACCCCACCCCACCCCTCCCTCCACGTCACCGGCGGAGCACTCGACTCCTTCCTCCCAGCCTTCACCACCCTCACCCGCCCCTACCAATCCTACCCCGTCGTCGCCTCCAACACCCACCTCGAAACCATCTTCGCTTACTTCTTCCGATCGACCCCTGACGTCACCTTCCGACGTCAGTGCCTCAGGACCAAAGATAACGGCACCGTTTCCCTCGATTGGGTCGTCGGTGATGATCGTAACTTGTCCCCCAAGTCTCCTACACTCATTTTGCTGGTATATATGCATATATTCAGTTCATAGATAGATCGCTAACGATTAAGCTGTAGGTTGTAGTTGTATAAAGACATAATGATGAATGGTTGCAGCCGGGGTTGACTGGAGGAAGTGGGGACTCGTATGTGAGGCATTTGTTGGTTAGGGCGAGAACGAAGGGGTGGCGCGTGGTGGTTTTCAATAGCCGTGGGTGTGGTCATGGCCCTGTTACCACACCTCAGGTATGGTGGCAATATGATATTGTTAACGAATGATATCTGGTGTGTACATACTAGTGTCTGTCTTATTTGTTTGAGGTTCGAGTCTTGTTTGTTGTTATAGTGGAAAATGGTGTTGATTTTGGATTAGGATTAGATAGGTGTGTGTGAGATTGTTGTTTTGAATGAGGTTAGTGTTAATCACACACTTAATTAGTTAGTGTTACTGATCACTGATTTTGAAGAAGAGGATGATTGATATAATGATATGTGCGTTTGATTGATTTGTGTGTTTTTAATTATCACAGTTCTATTCAGCATCGTTTTTGGGAGATATTAGTGAAGTAGTGGAGCATGTTTCGGGTCGTTATCCTGATGCGAATTTGTATGCTGCTGGTTGGTCTCTTGGAGCTAATATTCTTGTTAGGTATTTAGCTCAGGTAATAATATATCCATTCTGTAAACAGTTGGTTGTGCAATGACTGCGATGCAAAGATTGGTATTTATCTATCAGTGAATTGTTGTCACATGTCATTGCAGGAAGCGGCTAATTGCTGCCTTTCTGGTGCTGTGTCGTTGTGTAATCCTTTTAATTTGGTTGTTGCTGATGAGGACTTTAGTAAGGGCTTTAACAAAGTTTATGAAAGAGCGCTCTCATCTTCGCTGCGCAGAATCTTCAAAAAGTATGTTTTTGCTGCTAAACGGGTCAATCTTTGGGTCTCATGATGTTTGTTAAATTTAATTCTTGAGAAGTAGTTTTCTGTATGGTATGGAGTAGGTATGCAATCGTTTCGGGTTATCTCATTGAACTCAAACACGACCCGGATGCTTACTTATGTCGAAGATGTCATCCCTACCTGAACACAATAATATCGTGTGATCTTACCACAGGCTGTTAGCTCATTTATCTAAAAGATTCAAAGGGATTGATGTGTTGGGGGTTATAAAAGGCTGTATTAAGTTGTAAATGTGCTAACGGGTTGGAGAGTTGTAATAAATAGGTTAAACAGCTTGTTGGGTCGACTTGTTTAATTAATCAAGTTAAACAGTCAATATGAACACGACCCATTTAATTTAACAGATCAAACTAGACACGACATAGTTTGTTAAAAGAGTAAGATACGACAAGCTGATTATTTTCTGGTCATGTTTTGGTTCGTGTTAGGAATTGCGTTTAAATGCCATGTCACTACTATTAGTATGGTTTTTTATTTGCAGGCATGCTCTTCTATTTGAAGAAATGGATGGTGAATATAATATTCCAGCAGCTGCCAACTGTAGATCCGTTAGGGAATTTGATGAAGCTTTGACACGCGGTACACATTCTACTAGTCTTTCAGCAAGATGATGTTGCAATCGCGTTTCTTACAGAAACATTTGCATATTATGCAGTCTCTTTCGGTTTCAAATCAGTGGACGAGTACTACGCTAAATCAAGCAGCTCAGACTCTATACAACATGTATGCAAGCCTTTACTTTGCATCCAGGTACACCAACTGCAGAAATGATAAGTATTAACATAACCACATGATTCGTTATGCTAAAAGTTTATTTATTTACAGGCTGCTAATGATCCTATTGCTCCTGCTCGAGGAATTCCCCGAGAAGCTATCAACGTATGTTTAACACTTTCAATCAAACATATTCAGAAAAAAAGAATTGATTTTTGTTACTTGATGTTGGTGCAGGCGAATCAAAATTGTATGTTGATAGTTACACCTGAAGGTGGGCACTTAGGGTGGATTGCAGGTGATGAAGCTCCCTTTGGATGTCCTTGGACTGATCCAGTGGTGATGGATTTTCTTGAATATTTAGAAAAAACAAAATCAAACTCTGCTTTAAAATCGGAGGAAAATACCCACACATTACACGCAACTGTAAATTAAAGACGGTATCATGTAACAAGCATGCAAGACATTCTTGACTAGGATTGTGCCATTGATGATGATTCGATGGCACAATCTTTATCAAGTAAATCTTGTTTCTCGTTTGACATTCTTGAATTAGAGTGAAACAGACGCGGAAGAAATAAATGGAATTTTTAAAAGAAATAGCCTTTTATTGTGTCGCATATGAAATAATAGTCTTTCTAGGTTTTGTTCTTTTTCTTCTAGTTTGCATAAGAATGCTTGCTAACTTATATTTATGATACAAATTATACACATATCTGTGATTTGCTCATTTACCCTGGTTGTTATTGAACTTTTTCTAAGTAATAATTTTAATCATTTATGTGCAAAAAAGATGTGTAGCTTTCTGGTTCATCATCTTAGTCAGAAAAACAATTGAACTTCTGCATATTTTTTTTCTCATCTTCAACTTGTTTCTGTGAACAATTTTCTTGGAACAAAAAGAACAAAGAATACTAACATCGTATCTTTTGTATGTGTTGCAACTTGCTCTATGCCATAGTTTGGTGGTAGATCAAGGCATTTTTAATGGTTTGGTTTAAGTTTAATCAAATATATTTATGATGTCACTTGAATGTTAGATACTTATGATATGAACTTTTTTAAATTTGTTGTTACATGCTACATGGATCCACCCGTGATTGTGTGAGTCTAACACCAGATTCAACATATGTTGTTAGTACGATGATTACATACGTGTACAAAGAAAGTTAAAAGAAATATAATATTTTACATGTGGAATAAAAAAATAAGAAAGTTAAATTTTTTTGAGGGAAATCAGGTTAAATGTCATAGATAGTATAAGTACAAACCAAATGCGTTGTACCCTTATACCCTCCTTGTAGGTGATGTGGGTTCGACGTGAGCTTGGCCGCTTAACGTCATCGAACATATACAAACATAAACATGTGCACACACAAACAAATTCTCATATCTTCAAAAAGATTAAAAACAACTGAAAGATGAGTATTACATAGATCAAAAGAATCACAAGCTCTAATTCTAAAATCAACGCTAGATCTCAAATCAATATTCAAATCTGCGATTTTCAATTTGTATTGAATTTCAAGTCTTGCAAATCCAATTCCAAATGGAAATAAAATAAGATAATAACGATAAAAAATAAATGCCTGTAAAATGATAAATACATCTATAACCTATAATAAAAAAATATTTTCTTAAGACGTATGTCATCATTTTAATATATCAAATGACACGTGTCATCATTGTAACATACCACAAAAATCATTTTCCCGTCTATCTCTCTTGATACAAAAATTATAAAATCAATTAATTTGATATTTCTTTTTAACTAAAATATGTTTAAAAAATATCAGTATTTGTGTTTTCTTTTCTCTCTCATATTATTGTAAATAAGTAAACTAAACTAAAAAACGTTTAAAATATAAATGTAGTTATTTTAATAATTTATTAATACATATTAAATATAGAGTAGTAATTTTAATTCATTATATGTTATAATTTTTAAATATTTATTATATTTTTATTTTATTAATGGATAATAATATTTACAAAATAAAATATTCATAAAACTAATTATATTAATATGTTTTATTTATTCCACTCATGTAATATATGAGTTCTAACCTAGCAGTACATATGATCAAATCAAATGAACACTCCAATTCCGCAATCAAATAAATGAATAATTTCAATCTCTAAACCATCAAATCACCTAACAAAACCGAAAATACCATCATCAAAACGAGAAACACACGAATATTAAAAAACAAAAATACTAAAATACACAAAACACAACTCATTTGCCACATGTTACTCTCCAACAGGCCACCAACAAAACGTCAAAACTCACTTTCACCTCCAAACACCCATTTAAAACATAAGACCCATGTGACTTCTTCTCAACTCTAAACTGTTAACACTCAAAACATCATATGGACACCAAATTCCCCTAAATCAATCAATAATGTCGATCACAACCCCTTCATTTCTCACCACACCACCAACCCTCACCCATCACTCACGCATACGACTAACAACCACCATGGCCACCCCCGTCTCCGGCGGCGCAACCACCGCCGATCAGGTCAACCACCACCACCACCCGTCGCTAGAAGTCGTCGGTGGGGCTCGTGACTCGTGGTGTCCAGTTATCAAGACTCACTTGCACCGGCCGTACAACCACTATCCAATCTTTGGTTCCAACTGCCACATCGAGACCATATTTGCAGCTTTTTTCAGACACATACCTGATGTGAAGCTGAAGCGTGAGTGCCTCAGGACTCAAGACGACGGCACCCTTGCCCTTGATTGGGTCTCCGGTGACTCCGGCAGCTTGCCCGGAAACTCTCCGATCTTGTTATTGCTTGTTAGTATACATTATTTCTGATCAAATCTATGATTAATGATATTAGACACCCACACTTATAAATCCACACATGTACTAGGAGTATAGGGTTTTGGATACATTGAAAACAAGAAAAGTTCAGAGCTTTAAGCCGCGTATAGCTCTATATGACCCTCTATACAAGGTACATAGGCATATATGACATGTATAGCAAAATTTGGCATTAACTACATACGAAAATCTAAAGGTTTGTTAGAGAGATTATACGTTTCATATAGAACTGATATAACGTGTAAAGGGCTATGTGACCTGTATAGAATTATGGGGGTGTTGATTTATGATGGGGTTGTCTAGATGTTGGGTTTTATAGTTAATTTGATCCCTAAAATTTGTATGAAATTTGCAGCCTGGTTTGTCGGGAGGAAGTGATGATTCGTATGTAAGGCATATGCTGATGAGAGCAAGAAATAGCGGGTGGCGCGTGGTGATTTTCAACAGCCGGGGCTGTGCTGATAGCCCTGTTACCACACCTCAGGTTCCATTTAATGCAGATATTTATATTTTAACAGCTTCAGGGCGGGTCTTGAAGCAACTGGTAACTTTGCTGAGTTTAATATGTGGGAAAAAGTCTTGTGCAAAGCAAGAGTTGAGTCGAGTAACGGCTTGATTTTAAAGGATTGGTTAATGTAAACCCATTGCTGTTTATAGTTTACACAGAGCTCCTGCATTAGATTCTTGATCCTGATTTGTGTTTATGCAGATGTATTCGGCTTCGTATCTTGGAGATCTTGATGAGGTAGTGAATCATGTTGTTAGCAGATACCCGAAAGCCAATCTTTATGGTGTAGGTTGGTCTATGGGAGCTAATATTCTTGTTCAATATTTAGGAAAGGTGAGAAAGCAAGCTGCTTTTTTGTGTCTTTTAAAGGAAATTTGTTATGAAAGGTGTAATTTTGTGTTCTTGTAGGAGGCGGGTGCACGTAGGTTTTCGGGTGCAGTTTCGTTGTGTAATCCTTTCGATTTGGTTATGTCAGATGAGGATTTATGCAAGGGATTTAACAAAACTTATAATAGATCTCTTGCTAAGGCATTGAGTGGCATTTTAAAGAAGTAATGTTGATTATCTTTTCTGTATTGATTGTTTTTTCTTGAAAACATATTAATTTGGTGGTGTTTGAGAATTTTAAGTTGCTCTTTTGTAGGCATCTTATGTTGTTTGAAGACATTGGAGGTGATTACAATATCCCATTAGCTGCTAACGCGCAAACTATCCGCGATTATGATGAAGGATTGACGCGAGTTTCCTTTGGTTTCAAGTCAGTTGATGAGTACTTGCAGAATTCATGCAGTGCAAATTATATAAAATATGTTCGCACGCCTTTGCTTTGCATACAGGCAATGTTTCTTCACCTTGAATCTGGTTAAAAACCGTGGCTTTCAGAGAAAAATGTGATATTTGGTCATATGATGTATCAGACTATAAAGATTGTTTGAATTTTACAGGCCAAAAATGATCCAATCGCGCCTGATAGAGCAATACCCCGTGAAGATATCAAGGTATGTAGCATAATAATGTGACTATAATGATGTACATCATTGTTTAACAATCTTTTTGCGCTATTTATTTAGGAGAACCCAAATTGTTTGCTGATAGTGACACCAAAAGGAGGTCATTTAGGGTGGGTCGCGGGTGACAATGCACCCCGAGGGTGCCCATGGACTGATCCTATGGTCATGGATTTCCTGCAACATCTTGAAAATGAAAAATCAAGCACTCGTCAAGGTGCTGACAACTTGCTGCAGCCGGTAGAGGCATAGGCTAGATTCATTAGCAATTGATTGTACTTAAGTTTGCTTAATTACTCTTTTTATGTAATATAATGGAAATATAATATGATACAACATTCTGTAAATCATATTCCTAAATCCTACAATAGCTCTTGAGTGAGATTATACTCGCTTGACGATGTTAGTAGTGCTATGAGATGCTACGTTATAGCAGAAGTGAAAAAAGAACTGGGACCTGGTCCGAATTTGAACTGAATCCATTTTTGAAACTAGTTTGGATTAAACTTGTTTAGACCCGAACCAAAGTGGTTAAAAACTGGTTTCAAACCGGTCACACCCGCCTTCCGCTCTAAAAAACCAGTTTCAACCCGGACTTGTTTGGACAAAACCCAGTTTGACCCAACCCGAACCCGTTTGGGTGCAGACCCGATTTGTGCACCCTAGGTTCGATGGTTCGACCCGACTCAAAGAATACTTCACTTGGGCCTTGGAATGAAAAGCAATCCAATTACTAATTTGCACTTAGAGCAGGGCTTTGGTAGTTTGGTCTACAGTCTACACCCAAAGGGTAGTGAAAAAGAAGGGCCCAATGCCCAAGCCCATGCCAATATACCATGGGTCCCTAGTAGTCTGGCCCATGAATCTCCATATTCAATGGGCTTTCATTTCATTTCAAACATGTTCTTAAAGGTTTATTTTAGTTAGCCATAAAAAATATCGTTGTTAACTATTGGTGTACGCGATCCTTTTTGTTTGGTTTTACCAAAATTTCTGGACCAAACCGCAAACTATGGTTTCATAAAACGACAAACCAAACAATACGGATTGGGTTGGTGGACAAAACCTTGTTGATCTTACCGGTTTGACTGTTTGGTTTTGACAATTTGAATTGATTTTAATCTTTTTTACATTACTATACCAAATTAAAAAGTATAAATAATCAAAAGAATCCATGATCATAATACACATATTGAACTACATACTAGAAAAATAAAAATGGAGTTATAAGTAAAAGATGTTAACAGTTAGTTTAGTTTACACCATCAATTCCAAGTTTCAAACCTGACTGAACCAATAATCCATCAAATTACGAAAACCAAACCTCAAAACAAACTGTTCAAAATCTCAAACCGGTCAACCCGACTAATTTCCTTAATTTACTCAACGATTCCATGCTTTGATGGTTTATGAGCACCTCTAAGTCCAATTAGGTTCATTTATAATTTATTTGGACAAATACACCACTAAAACTCACCACAAACCACCTTTGATGTATAAAACAAAATTATGGTCACAAATACTAACAATATCAAAGCAAAGTTGGTTACATACATACTTCCTAAAACCAAGGGAAAGTGTATCAAGACAAGAAAACCAAAGAGTTACATTTCAAGGCCGTACACCTCTCATTCTTAATATCAAGTTCTTGAATTTTGTATTGTAGGCTGTAGTCGTCACATATTTTATAATCTAGAAGGAAGCTATTTTGAGTCAACTATCCCACCTATCATGGTGGGTGGACTTTAAGATTATCTTCACTTCTCAACCTTTTTATCATGTTCTTTATTTTTTGTTTGTTCCCACACTAATAACGTTTATCCTTATAAAATATATTATTTCATGTGCTCACAAATAGTTTTTTCTTTTGCATAAAACATGTAAACATTTAATAATGTATTGCTAGCAAATAAAAAGGTTGAGTCATGGTTCATGTGTGCATTAAGGACTAATTAGATTAAATTAGTTGACATTTAATCAAAATATTAGTTGACATTTGATAAGATATATTAGTTACATTTATTGTACAATAAAAAGTTGAGTTATGGTTCACGTGTGCGTTACGGATTTCCTTTTTTAAATTGATGTTCTAGATATCATGACTAAAGCAACGCGTTGGGTTTTCATTACTCTATACGTATTTGTCCGGAATGTCATGGGTAGTGTACGAGACGTGTGTCTAAAAACAACCAATAAAGTTGTTAGACTTTTCCTAAAGGGATGCATGTATCGGGAGATATGGTTTCTGATGAATTTAATGGTTTTTACTTGTTTTGCTCTAATCATATGGATCGCTAAAACAAGAGGAGCCATGATTTATCAACAAGTAATATTTGTTAATCTAACATTATCGTTAAACTTCATTAAAACAGTCAAGTTTACACTTAATGCCAATACCCCCAAACAATATCAAATTAGGTCACGGAGAATGAAAGAAAAAAAAATCTTTATTGAATAAAAAAACAACCCAACCAAATTATACCTTGTGTTTTTAACTCATAAAAAATAACTTTAATAGAAATAATACTTCTTATTCTTTTAAAAAACTATGTTTAGGTACCTTCTTTTTTTTTTTCTCTCTCTCGCTAACCTTTTTTATTCTTAAAAAAATAACACACATTTTCTTTCAACCCGCCCGTTGAATTAGCTTTCTACCTCCTTGGCTGTAACCATTATTTTTTATTTTTCATCGAATTGCTATGTAGGGATGGCAATTGGACACGATTGGGACAAGTTTATATAATCCCCGATTATACAAATGTGTCTTACACACGGCCTAAAATCCGTTAATTATGTATCTGGTATTTACCCGTTGGGTATTAGGCATACAAGTGGGTAATTCGATATGCCCGTTAATTTCATGAACAATGCCCATCAGGTATACCAGTCAAGTACCTCTTCAACAATTCGACCAAATCTATGTGTCGTTATCTCTTTTTGACAATATATTTGTTAATGTCTCGATGACTCTTTTCCAATAATAGATATGGTTCGAATGAGAATCAAAATTCTAACTGTCAATTCACTCGACTACAGTAATGGAATAATCATGGAATGAGATGAATATTGGAACTACAAGTACTTGAGAATAATATAATATGATAAAAATAACTAAAAATTAATAAATATGATTGAAGGAAAAAAACAAAAGTTATTTCGGGTATATAATCGGGTAAGTAGGTTTGCTAGATCGGGTATACAGAGCTGGTTAATAGGGTATATCATGTAAACCCATACCCATTCCAAACCCACGGAGATAATAAAAAATAATCTCATACCCGGTTTTTTCACCCACTTACCCAACCTCATACACTCTCAAATATTTCGTGTATACCATCGGATTCAGGTTTAACTGTCATCCGTAGTGTTATTGATTGGTTAATTAATAGAAAAAGAATATAAACAAAAATAAATTAAGTCAAACTTTACAAATTTATTAATATTTTATAAATAAATAAATGTTTATTTAATATGATAATAATGTAAAAACTAGATGAATTACGTGTACCGATGCTTTGCTTTGCCATAGGTAACTTGGTTTTTCAATAATCACAACTTAATTTTTAAACTTTACATATCATATGATTTAATATGATAATGACTTTTTAAATTAAAAAAGTTAAATAATTATTTTTATATATTTTCTATTCAAACTGGGTAGTACGGGGATCACCTAATCTAGTTAGTATCTAATCATCTACGTAGACCATAAACTGCCCGTATAAACCAATTTGCCTTTAAGTATATGTGATCTGTTTATTCATTTCGATACATGTTATATTAAATTACGTTTGTTTATTAAAGAAAAGCTGAACATTTGTACTTTATAGCATTATTATGATGATATAGACATATAGAATTATAAAAGGTTTAAATTTATGTTGATTATACATGTGTGTGATCCTTAGCCATTGGTGCATGAATCGTACTATTTAAGTGTCACGTTCCGAGATAAGAACTTGTGTGGCTTGGATAAGAACATGACATGCTTTTTCCACGTGACAAGTTTAGGTAGCCAAATCTAAACCATGCTACCAAAAGCTCTTTCATGTTTATCGAAAACTTAGATTATTTACGAATTGTTACTATATATTTGGTTGGTTGCTTAAATTGTTACCAAGTTATTTTCGTAAATGAAAAATCAATGGCTCATCTTAAAACATGACAATATGTTAACTGTATTCGGGTTAAACTTGATGTATGTTACTGAATAGTTATACGTTTCGTGTTCAGGTTCTGAAACCATCCAATCCGTCCACCCATCACAATTAACACATCTATTTACATTATAACAATTTTTTTAAATTACCGATGACTTGTATTGAGTTGTATAATTAGCATTATTTATCAACTTAAGATGATCATGTGTAGTAATAACATAATCTATAATCTGTTGATTAATTGCAAAGAAACTGTAATATCCCTGTTTTTAAACAGAACCAAACGCTGTTCTTTGAATTGTTTAGAATATACCAAATAAATCCTGTGTAATAATAAGATAAATTGATTCAATGTTCTCATGATGCCAACTTTGTGGTATGCATATCACACACACATATATATGTATACTATTCATTTTGTCACATATATATGTATACTATTCATTTTGTCATTGTTCATAATGGCCATACCTCCACTTCTTGTCCCTTTGACCCAATTTTAACACTTTACACATTTAAATATTATATTTAACTATATTCAATATTTTTGAAAAAAAATATCATGATGTTAATATGAAACGAAATATACAAGTTTAAATATACAAGAACAGCGTTGTAAAGTTATATCATGACGTTAAAACAGTTAAAAAAGAATAAAAATATACAAGAGCACTATGTGAAACAAAAACAAGGTGTAATGTTATTGCTTGTACCTAGAGGTTACAAGTTTAAATGATAGGAAATAGACTCGTACATAAAAATATAAGGATTGTTATACATATCGCAAAGTGACCCGACTACTTGATGGATTCTGCGTAAAACATAAGCTAAGTCAAACGACTTTAAAATGAAATATTACTTTCATAAGTATTTTTTTAACAAAGAAAGCATCTAGCTTTTAGCATTTTATTGTTACAATTGACATGAATGAAAACAAATGGTTGGATGGGACATACACCTTGGCAAGGTGTGTACATAATATTGTAATTCAAAAGGATTAGGATGTGTGACGTGGCACCAAAAATTTAATGATTAGAGATTCCTCCCCTCGATACTAAAAACCCAAGGACTTTGGAGAACAAATCCAACATCTTCATGTGCTACTCCATAATCACGTGCAACATTCGCATCTTCTATTTTTAATATACTAAATTCCTTTTTTCAAAATACTTTGTATTTGTAAAAGATAATCATAAATATGGAGCATAGTAGCATACTCAAATACTTATGTAAACGATTTTTATAGCATACTCATTAATTTTTAGCCACTTAAATAATTTGTACCATTGTATATATTGTATATGATTCATGTGTCAACATTTTTACTTGCTTTGAATTTTATTATATAAAAAATTGACTTGTTTAAGAGAAAAATGATAATTATTTTAACTTTATTTACATCTTTGTATATTTAGAATGTTTTAAGGACTTTAATATATATTAAAATTTTAAACTTAAAGGCTTTTTCATACAAAATAAAAAGTTACGTTTATTTTATAGTATTACCACTAATAATATATTATTAATAATTATTATTGTTTTAATTTTATATAGTTTAATATTAAGTTATG
This sequence comes from Flaveria bidentis, assembly GCA_018326385.1. NCBI lineage: Eukaryota > Viridiplantae > Streptophyta > Magnoliopsida > Asterales > Asteraceae > Flaveria > Flaveria bidentis. The sequence continues at coordinate 23,590 of BJCM01008876.1, forward strand.
GAATTCTTTTATGTACATCATTCTTTTTTTTTCGCGTATTGTGAGTTAAAAAATGAATTGTCTCTATTGTGAGATTTTAAATGTGAACACGCTAAAAGTTTACTTGTTACATAGCCAGCCCTTGGAGAGCACTAGATGATAGGTTGTCAATAAACATGGGTGTGATGATAAAAACATTGATATCGCCTCTATTTGTTGTCCATCATGTAGATAAGTCCCGGAGTCTACTAATTACATTTTCTCACAAAGTTACATCTCTTTCATGGTATGATAAAATGGTAATTAAATGGTATAATCAAGAACATTATATGAAAAAATAAGTTAAAATATGAAAAAATAAGTTAAAATATGACAAAATGGTGGGTTAAATTAAAATCACACCCGTCATTTGGAACAAAGTCATATAATTAACATTAAAAAAGGTTAATGATGTAGCATCCCCTATATTCATATACTCCACGCATGATTTCGTTCAAGTGCATATGCATATTGCATCAACTTATTTAGTAATAAAAATGGTACGTGCAGTCAGTAATGGTTTTATCATGTTGGTACATATGAACTTTCAATCCCTAATATGATAAAGGAGTAATTAGAAGCTATGGGTTATTTAGACTTTCTGTATTGTTATAAATTTGCCGTTTTCTTAAAAAGGAAAAACATAAATATATGTTGAGGTAGTTATATTTAAAGTACATAGTTTGTTGGTCATATACTAGGCTAATAAAAACTTCTAGACAGATTATGTCAACTTAATTTTTTCTATCTCATCTTTTATCTCTCTTTATCTAGTTTATTAATATATAGGACTTACCACCTATAATTTTCTAGAGGACTATATTTAGCAAAAGTCAAAACATTATAGAAATATATTGTCATACATATTGAAAGAATTAATAGTAGCAATATGAACATTACGACTTCAGTTGTTTTTCTATACATATAGATTTGTTAGGCTTCCCTACGTGTTTAATAGGCTTTTCTTTCCCATATGATTAGGAGCAAAGTCGTCGTCTTAACCACAAATAAGAAAACCAAATTATCAACTTCTTTTTCACTATGGTAAGGTTTAACACATTACACATATTAATATTATTATATCTTTAAACTCGTAACTACCATCTAGAATATACATTTTTTGTTTCTCCTTTGTATTAAAATCAATTTGGGTCATACTTATCGTTGATAATAATGGTTAAAAAATAATTTTGATTCTCCTATCGAGGTGTTTATTTCATGAGTTGTTATCCATCTTTGTCATATGTGTTAATAAGAAGCCAATAGAAGAACCGACAGATTCATATTTAAACCAAATTAACAAAAATAAGTAAGGCTAAAAGGATTAAGGAAGCTGGTTTAAAACCAGCATAATGTTTGATACTCTTGAAATTGCACTGTTGTAAAATATGTTCAAAATGAAGTGTAATAAGTTCGGTATTGTGACAAAATGAGAGAGGCGGTTTGCGTGACTCGTAAACACAAATCTCTATATCTGAATATCTGATTTTAACTTTGAAAGTTTTTCTTAAAATTTATGATTTTGTAAATCATGGATTTCATTATTCAAACATTTATTTATTCATTTATTGTTTACTTTAGATGCTGTTAAGTTTAATTTTCAGACAGTTCAACTAAACATGTCCAATTTAATATTTTATATAAAAATTAAAAAAATAGTTTACAATTTTCCCTTAGAGTAGTATTCTATCTTTGTTTATTCCGCCTTACACAAGTTTTAAGATTTATTTAATTAGATGGGTATAGTTATATTTTAAAAAACATTTAATCTAAAAAGAATAAAATGATTATAGGCTTGACATGTTATGTTTTAAAGAGAAGGAGAATTTAGTCATTGTGTCAAATACGTTAGTCATTGTGTTTTATATGTTCGTTGTGTCAAATATCAGTTCATCGTGTCATATATTTACGTCATTTGTTATATGTGTTCATCATTGTGTTTTACGTTTTAGATCAAATTGTATAATTTTTGTCATTGTTTTCGTAGATTATATAACATTGCTATCTATCATTGTGTTTTAGAATTAGAAGTACACAATTATATAATTTCATCAATGTATTTTTTAAAACTTTTAGTGTTAAAAATAACGCAATGTACTAATTTTGTCATTGTTGTTTATAGTTTATATATACTTGTTGTTACCTATTATTGTGTTTTACAAATAAAAGTACACAATGATGTATATCATTAATGTATTTTTAAAACTCATAATGTTCAAGATAACACAATGACGATCAAAAGACACAATACAATGAGACATTGTGTTATTTTGACATTGTTTTTTATGTATTAGATTAAATAGCTCTTAATTTATTATTGTGTTTTACGTATTAGAAAAACAAAACAATGTTATTCTATCATTATTTTTCTTACATTCATCATTTTAGAATCACACAATAATATTCAGAAAAACATAATAAATAACAAAAAGATACAATGAACTACACCAAAGATACAATAATAAGATATGAGCCTAAAACCATAAAAAAATTATTATCTCTTTATATAACAATATTGTATTCGTTTTAAAGATAATAAAAGCTCGTTTTGTGGGGTAAATTTTATAAAAAAGTTGTATCATACATTAAAGTTATGAACATTTAAAAAAGGAAAATTCACAAAAAATAAACAAAAATGACTATTTTTAAAATACACTTTTAATAAACTTTTATCTACAATTTAACCTTAGCCATTGATTAAAAAATTAATGGTTAAAATTACTTATACTATTTAGGTTTAAATAACATATTATTTAAAAATTTCCTTGATTGGACATATGTAGGTCATTGTGACACCCTACACATATCCCATATCTGATTTGGAAATGAGAGATTCGTGGTTTATAAGAAATGTCTGACCTCTAACATTAACAACGTGTTTTGAGCGTATTGGTTGTGGATGAGAGATGAACCACACAGTTAAACGTGCTCAAATGTGAGCAATCTAGAGATGGGTGACCTTCCTGGGAAGTTTTCATCCGGACAATCAAAAGCAAATCCGTTAGCTACTCGTGAATAAAGCGCACAATATTATTAATGTGAGGGGCCGGGTGTTACAGTCGTCATAATAGATTAATGTGCTACAGCTTCGTTCACGATGAAAATCGTATGTTCGTGAATCGTGAGATATAACACTTAATTGTTCGTATGCCATGTGAGCCCATATAAACTTTCTTAGGACTCATTTGAAAAAATAGCATCCATTTTTTATTGTTACTCACAAGGTAATTTACCCATGAAGACATTACAAACCATGCTTCGTCTGCTCCGAGCTATATCAATAACCAACTTTTATGAGGTTAACTTATCAAAAAGTAAAATTTATGGTGATGGGATGAATGTTTCAATAATTGAAAATTTTACCATATCATTAAATTGTCAAACAGGACGGCTTTCATTTTCTTATTTGGGATTTATGGTGGGTGCGAATATGAATAAAGTGAGTCCGATACGGAGTTAAGAAAAAGAAATGTCTACTTACAACATAAACTTAGTTGTTCACTGGGAAAAGGAATAAAATCAACTTTTGAAAGGATTGCTGGTTATTGGATGAGACGTTGTAACAATGATCGTAAGTGATTGAGAATTACAACAGATTGTAAGTGATTGCAAGATAGTATTGTTTGGAATTGAAATTAAAATTAGAAAATATTATCATAGTCGACCTTGTAACAAAGAAATTGTAATTCAATTTGTAATTCAATTAACTTATTTCCGTAAATTGAAGCAAAGAAATTGTAATTACCCTGCTTAGAAACAGAACACAAAGAACTATGGTCGTCCTCATGTTACACGTGTCTAAAATTTTCGATTCGAGCCATTAATTCATAGGAAAAAAAGTGACCACATTCACTGTATTTAGTTACCATCTTCGGGACCCAAAGTTTTCCATTAAACTTGGGTTTACCCTAATAAAACTTTACCTTCTTATCACTTGTTATATGGAGAGGTTTTTGGCTTAAGTTTTCTTCAAAGCAACGAGTTGAAACAATGATTTTTTATTTGATATAACAAAATGAAAATAATACAACGTTTACAATATGTCGTATTAGGTTTTTAAAAATTTGCATTAGGATTTAAAAAGATTGCACTAGCATAAATCAATCTTTTTATCAACTACTCTATTATGTGAACTTACATTAGATTTAAAATAATTTTTTTAGATAATCCATTTTTTTAATGATTTGTGGGTTTTGGAAGTATTGATTTGTGGGTTTTGGAAGTAATGATTTGTGGGTTATGTTCCAGTAAGATTGGGGTGCGATTCTAGTTCCAAATAAATTGTGTTTGTTAATTAAAATTAACACATATCTTATTATTACTAATAAAAGTCGTACATTTTTCTTAAAAAAAGTTTTAAAATCAATTCTCAACCCTCTATAAAAAGCATCCCCACTCCTCCATCTTCATCATCTTCTCTTATCACTCACCATCAATGGCAGAAACAATCCACACCACCCTCTTCACCTCCTCAAAAAAACGAACAAACGACAACGACGACAACGACGAAATCTTCACAAAAAAACCCCAATGGGAACACCACGACCCCGCCACCGCCCTAGCCACCGCCCGCCACGAGTTCGGTGAGCACGGCGGCGTAAACATGTCCATCGAAGCCTCCGCCACCTTCACCGTCATGGAGCCGGAGACCCTCAGCCGCATGTTCGCCGGAGAATTGGGCCCCGATCGCGACTTCTTCATCTACAGCCGCCACTTCAACCCCACAGTCCTCAACCTCAGCCGGCAGATGGCGGCTCTTGAAGCCACCCAGGCGGCGTACTGCACCTCCAGCGGCATGTCAGCCATCGCCGCCGTGCTACTGCAGTTGGTGAGTAGTGGCGATCACATAGTGGCGTCTCGAACGCTTTACGGTGGGACTCATGCGCTTTTGGCCCATTTTCTCCCGAGGTCGTCGAACATAACGACGACGTTTGTGGATGTTAGGGATTTGGGGAAGACGAAGGAGGCGATTGTTGAGGGGCGTACGAAGGTGTTGTATTTTGAGTCGATGTCGAATCCGACGTTGACGGTGGCGAATATACCGGAGCTTTCGAGGATTGCGCATGAGAAGGGTGTGACGGTGGTGGTGGATAACACCTTTGCGCCGATGGTGGTGTCTCCGGCGAGGCTTGGTGCCGATGTGGTGGTTCATAGTATCTCCAAGTATATTAGCGGCGGGGCTGACATAATTGCTGGTATGTTTGGTTTTTTGGTCGTCTTATTCTTTCTTCCGTACGCGTGTCATTACATGATATAAGGAAGTAGTTTAATAAAAACGGATGATTATTAGTTCAATATCAGTTCAATTTATTAATTTAAAATAAGATACCTGTCACATATGTAAATATAAGAATTTTATGAGTTGAGCTGATGAAGTTTTTAATAATTAATTTTCTTTTGATGAGGTTGAAGGTGCGATTTCTATTGAAACATAAATAAATTGTCTAGATTAAAATAATATATATTTTTTTAAAATAAGAACAAATATTTGCTTTTATGTGTGTAATGTTAAAATAATAGAGTTAATTATATAGTTTTTATGGTTTTGTGAAAAAAAATATTTGTATTTTAGTTAAGAGGTTTGAGTAGTAACATATTTGAAGTAATAAATTAATGATTTATAGTTCTATTCCTACTACCATTGGATGCCAATGTTAACGACCGCTTTTTTATTGAAGTACTCCATCACGTGCAAAAACGGCAAAAAGTTAATTTATGGGTCCTCTTTTTTGTACCACCGTTGGATACCAATGCTAACTACCACCGGTTATTTTTATTGAATCACCGTCGATAATTTTTTAATCTTATGATTAAACGTCATGTAACTTTCCAAAATAAAAGTTATGGTTGAAGTCTTACTAAGTGTAATATGTATCAAGTGAACTAAGGGTTTTACCACAGTGGATCTTTGGGTAATGAGTTTCCATTGGAATGATAGGCGAGCAGGGTCACCAGCGTTGCCTGTGTTCGCGGGCATGGATGGCTTTCGCCAATGGGTTTATCCTGGTGACCGGACATAAAAATTATTTGTTAGCCGTTCAAATTTTTTATTTTATTAAATTACTCCATCACTGCCAAAAATTACCTTTGTGTTTGGCACATGATAGATAATCCATTAAAAAATAAAAGGGTGTTAATATTATTACACAACACTTTTAGGAAAAAAAACCATTCTCTAATACTAATAGAGTTGAAAAGAAAAACCATAAATCCCTTATTTATTACTAAAAAAGTTTGCGTATTTCGTTAAATATCTGTGTAGTTGCCTAAAATTTATAAATTTGTTTGGTTCATGTGATTATCAACTGATGTTGTTGCAGTAACAGGTATCACATGGGGAACCCTTTGTCATGTTCACTTTTCTTGTTTCTTTTGGATATCCACTTTATCACAAACAGCCAAAACAAGGAAAATGTTTTCTTGATTTGATGATCCATGTGAACTGTGAAGAATCTGTATTGTTGTATGCAGCTTTTGGCCTTTTGTTTGCAAGATTCAGTACTGATTCCTAATTTCCTATTATTATTATTGTGATTATATACATTATACAGGGGCTGTTTGTGGGCCAGCTAGTTTTGTGAACTCACTAATGGACCTTCATCAAGGGGCTTTAATGCTACTAGGCCCAACAATGAACGCCAAAGTTGCTTTTGAGTTGTCTGAAAGAATCCCACACTTAGGCCTCAGGGTCAAAGAGCATTGTCACCGGGCTTTGGTGTATGCCCAAAGAATGAAGAAAATGGGCCTCAAGGTCATATACCCGGGCCTTGAAGATCACCCTGATCACCATCTGTTGAAGTCCATATCAAACAAGGACTATGGCTATGGTGGGATGCTGTGTTTGGACATGGGAACCGAGGCCCGAGCCAATAAGCTAATGAACCTGTTGCAGAACCAGACCCAGTTCGGGCTCATGGCGGTTAGTCTGGGCTACTACGAGACCCTCATGTCGTGTTCGGGTAGCAGCACGAGCAGTGAGTTGAACCAAGAGGAGCAGGCACTGGCGGGTATTTCACCTGGTTTGGTTAGGATGTCGATCGGTTATAGTGGGACACTCGAGCAAAGGTGGGGCCAGTTCGAGAAGGCGCTCTCGCGACTTCAAGATTCGGGCTTGTTCACTAAGAATTAAAACTGTAATATGAATGTAAACAATCTCGGTTCCTAATTACTGTAATGTTCGTCTCGTTTGGATGTTTTGGTTAATCAGTGTTTTAAACTAAACCCATGTCATTGAGTTGTATCTTGTAAGCAGCCTTTTGGCTCTGCATATTGAATGGGTTTATATTGCGTGTGTATATAGCTTTCAGTCTGTGTATTGTATTGCCGGAAGGGTTACTTAGTTGTGACCATTGTTTCATCGATAATATAAGGTCTTTTTTATAAATTTTGTTACATCTTCTAATCTAAAACAAACTGAAATTTCTGTTGTGATATATTTTTAATTATTATTTAAATTTAAATGGTAATTCATGATTAATAAATAAGTTAAAGTAAATAGCTCAATATCATTTATTAAATCAATATGCAACTCGACCTTAACCTATAGTGATTAATAAATATTATACAATAAAAAAGTTTATAGTCAAAAAGTTTATATTAATAATTGTAAATAGTAGTTAACAATAGTTCAGTTTAATTATGCAATAAAGATAAATTTTACCGAATAATAATTAAAAACATAATACTAAAACTTCTTTTAAGTCATACCATTCGAGATAGGTTCTTTATATTATTATGAGTGTGTTTCTTATATTATAAAAAATAATTCTTAGTACAATAAAAAGAAAAATGTTATTATTTATCTTAATTTCTATTTATGAAATTACCGTTCAAAACTTATAAATTTTTTAATAATTTTGGAAATGGTTGTGATTGAAAAAGAATTATAATAATAATAATAATATAAATTTTTTTATTTATTTAAAAATTTTATATAATTTTTAATATAATCTATATTATATATAAAGCATATGATAATGGTATTTTAAAATACCATAAAATTAAAAACATTTACTACATTCAATACATAAGATACAATCCTTTTTTAAGGTAAAATAGTATTTATAACATTATTTACAAAGTATCCCTTATAATTAGTTACATAATAACATTACACTTACTAAAATTTACATAAAGTTTTATATTATTTACCCATAAACAAAAAAACATGATATGCTTTAAGATTTCAGCTATATTTTTTAATCTATCATATTTAAAAACGTTTTGATACTACAATTTAACCTATATCTTTTAAAACTTTTTGGTATAAATCTTTTGATGAACAGATCTATACTTTATGAGATACAATAAGTTAATACATATATGTATAAATAGTCATTCTAATCCATTTATTCGGTGTTTTAAATTTTAGTTAAAAAAACATAATAAACTTTTGTTAAGCTACTACAAAAATAATAAAATATTAAGTACACGTATCGAATGTAAAAAATGACATCCCATCGTATTGCGCAGCCATCCATCTAATATAATAATAAAATTAAGACACCAGACGTCAAGGGTTTAAAATATTTATAGGAAGAGAGTTATAACTAGAAAGAAAAACATAAAACTCAGGTCAATAAATCAGATTAGTATAGTATAGAAAACAGAACATGATAAGGTAAACAGGCGACCCGAAAGAACCCCAAATACCCAAATTTAGCCCTAGAAAATTTGTCGATCTCCTTTAGCAGTATTAACACCGGCGATCAGAGATGGAATTCTCACAGACCACCGCCGGAAATGGTACGATCAACCCCCAAAACAGCGATGCTTCACCGGCCGGATCAACAGGCACCTCAACGACGTCGTCCTCCGACGACCCGAAGCAAAACCTAAATCAAGTCATCAATTCAATTCAGAAAACCCTAGGAACAATCCATCAGCTCTACCTCACTGTCTCATCATTCAATGTTTCTTCCCAGCTCCCACTTCTCCAACGCCTGTAATCTCTTAATCACTCTATTTGTTGTTCATATGTGTGGTTTTTCGGACATGTTTGATTTAGGGTTTTGGATCGGTGAGATTGAGAGGGTGTGCTTGTTATGCAGGAATGCACTTGTTATGGAGATGGATAACATGGCGAAATTGGCTGACAAGTGTAACATACAGATTCCGATGGAGGTGTTGAAGTAATGAATTAGGAATTAGGGTTTACGATGAAAATTTGTTATTTTTTTAGTTTATTTGTTTTAATTGTGGAATGTGTAATTTGACGAATTTGTAGTTTGATTGATGATGGGAAGAATCCGGATGAGTTTACCAGGGACGTGTTGAATAGTTGCATTGCTAAAAATCAGATAACTAAGGGCAAAACTGATGCCTTCAAGGTTTGTACCATTATTCGTTTATTGCAATTATCATGGATGAACATGTGCACAGTGCAGATAAATATATTTACATATAAGATATAAGCGCCAGTTCTGTCTTTCTACAGGACTTGTTGAGTTTAAGATGTTACCTTGTTTGCTTTTTGTGTTGTGATTTGAGATCTTGAAACCAAACAAACAAACCTACCCAGTAAAAAATAAAGAGGATTGAAACGGAAGCAAACCTTACCTCTCTCGTATTGGATAGAGAGACTACTCCTAGCAAGACCCCTGGCTCCAAGAGCAAAAATAGCAAGAATGACGGCAATAAAACATATCCAAACAGCACCTAAGAATAACGCATAACACTTTACATATAACAGCACATAGGAACTGCCATTTTACCACCTGCTATGAAAGGGTGGTTCTGTTTTTCTGTTATTTATCACTGAGCATCTTTTGTAGAATCTAGGAATTCTCAGAGTTACACGTTCTCATTGTAGCTAGAGTGCTAGACACAAATTCTTATTCTAGCTAGCCTAAGCATATGGTTTTTTTTGTTGGATCAAGTTTCTTTATATCTGTGGGTGTTTCAACACTAAGAAATATACTATTTTAAGTTATCATGGATTAACATGTGCACATAAATGTATTTTACATATAAGCCTTTGTCTCTTGTATGACTCGTTTTTTGTGTCAGAATTGTTCATATGTTTTTGATGTTAGTGATATTTACTCAATGCTTTTCTAAATTTGAGGAAGAAGTTTATAACGTTTTGGTCAAGTAATGGTGGAGACTAGGGTATGTGTATCTGCATGTATCTTATGTATGACTCACTGTTTACCTCTACAGGCCTTGCGGAGGCATCTTCTGGAAGAACTTGAACAAGCATTTCCAGATGAAGTGGAAGATTACAGGGAGATTCGTGCCTCTTCTGCAGCTGTGAGTTCTGTTACCTTACTGTAGTTCTACCTTTTCGTTTCTTATCACTGCTTTGACCTCATTTTTAGTTATTGTGGTATAGCGTATATTATAGGGTTAAAAACATATTTCCCCCTCTATAGCGTATATATTTCAATCAATTGTTTAGCATTCAAAAAGAAAGTTGAGTTGATTGGAGGTATGGTCATTCACTCATCTGGTTCTTGTATCAGCCAACTAGGCTTGTATACATGGACCACTGTTGGGCTGTCCATTTTCAGATTACCTTAAAATACCTTTTGAATTGGCCGGCTCACATACCAACTAGTGTGTTCATGGAGACAGAACCGGACTGTATGGAATATTAAAGATATTGGAACCAAAACTGGATTGGTTTACAGGAAAATGACCACTATATCTTTAATTAATGTCGTGAAACTAATTTGCAAGCGTCGAAAGTTCTATGAAACAGGGATCTGTTGTTTGAATTTAACCTCCTGCTTTGAATTAAAAACTTGCTTGTTCCAGAGGGTAGTTTATTAAAAAATGGGTTAATAACTTTCTCATCATGCAGGACCTAAATTTTGCGTTTTAGCACCTTTTTATGCAGTGACATACCATTTATTTCACTTGTTTGTATAAATGGACTATATACTTATGTCATATATACTCATGTGTTCATCTAGAAACCTAGGTGATAGCAAACTTTTATTGTCAGATGTTTATAGAAATGGTCCACTATCACGAGGGACGGACCGACCTTGTTCACTGATGTATCCCATGTTACTGGTCAAATCAGTCAGCGTAGTGTAGACTTCTTCTAAAAGATGACAGTATTTTTGAAAGATGTTACTAGCTCAGCTGTGAAAGGCGTTGTTTGATAACTTTAAGATTGCAGGCCTGAGGCTCCTGTGGGTCAAAAGTTTTAGATACTTTTAATTTTGTAGTTTTTTTCAAGTAATTAATAAAAGAAATTGTAAATTACCAGAAAATTAATAATATTGTTCACTGATTAAAGGGTCTGGCCATCATAAAGATGATGCATTTTCGATTCTACTTGGCTACATTGCCCGCACCTGTAGACTTTATGTTTCCTAGAACGAACTGACTACCTTTGAAATATTTTTAAATCTCCATTTTTTGCTTATTTTATGTTATAGTTTTTACCAAGGGGCTGTCTCTTTAACATTATGTTTGACTTGGTTAAGTTTGTTTTATTTATCTAGCACTATAGCTGATTAACAGACCAGAAAAAAGTCAATTAAAGTAACTGTTATGTTTTGATCCGTTATATACCTTTCTCATTGCAACCTCTAATATCCATTGCACAGTACAATTTTTTTTCCTCATATCCACCACTGACTATCACACTAGATCTGTACTTGTGGCTCACATACTTGCTGAACTTTAAATCGTCATCTTATGCAGGAATCCATGCGCCTTGCACAAGCACAAAATATGCTACCAAATGGAGATGTGAAGGTCAAACCTGAGATGTAGAAGCAATGTTGTAGTTATTGTTAAAACAGAATCATGTAGTTGAAAGTACCTACCTTGTTTCAAACTCATATAAAACAGTAAAACACTCAGTTTAATTACACTTGAAACTTTTATATGTATGGTGGTCTATTTATGTAAATGCTTTTATAATTTTTAGTTCATATTTTTGTAAACTTGAAGTTTTGGTTTGCTAAGTTGCAAAGATTTAAATTTTTTTTCGGATTATTTGCATCGAAATATCAGATAGATGCACACGCCTCTAAAAATCTGGTGTAGTTGAAGTCATATCTATAAATTGTTTTTTTTCCTTGATACCCTGAACCTTTTCTTTTCATCTGCTGCAACGTATTAGTTTTATTCATTTTATAATATTAAATCTTGACCTCAGGGTACCTATTTGAGGGTGGAACTAGAGCTTATTAGTCTGATTCAGAGACATCTATTGTCCTTGTTTCTTTGTTATTTGACCTTCTAAATTGTTGTTGACACAGTTGTTTAGCTCTACAACTGTTCACGAGCCGAGCCCAGGTGACTTGAGTCGCTCAGCTCAACTTGAATTTTAGATGGAGCGAGTCGAGCTTGTCCCTGTTTTTATAAAAAAACCAGCTCAGCTTGATTTGGTTTAGTTAGATTGTTAGACACGTAAGAAAGTAAAAGCACATAATGTTAAATGTTAAGTGAGCCAACCTCTGGTTCATGCTTGTTTCGAGTACAAAATACAAGTACGTTTTTCTCGAACTTTATCTAAGCAATCTTTGAACCACGAGCTATTCGGATAGTCCTAACAACACCCAGTCGTTCTTCCACTCCGTAACTTCCCATCTAATCATTCATTCTCTATAACCAGAGCCATGGCATGCAATTTATATTTTATAACATCAAAGATGCATTCATTTATCTGGAGATGATATATACAAGTGTAAACCAACAAACTCTATGCTTTACTCTGAAAACCAAAGTAATCTCACTACTCTACTGCTTCTAGTTCCTTCATAACCTACACACAACCCTCTTTAGAACTCCCACCACTTCTGCAGGTCTGGCAATTGTTCATCAATGTCTAACAAACCATTCCCCTCTTCAAAGTACCCGATACTGTCGCAAAAAGGAACATTCATTTCCTGACCAAACATAACGTAAGGAGAGTTCGTAAACCGATCATCAGACTCTTCACCGCTGCTGCTAGTTTTCTCCTGATGCTTTTCTGCTACATTCCTTAGCAGCTCCAACTATTAATAAAATCAAGTCAGTAAATTTTTATTCGCATAAAAAGTTTTAAAAACTGCATAGTAACCTAGTTTTATAAGTGTTTATATTATACTGCATAGTACCTGATTCATCAGGGCCTGATTCTCTTTCTTCAGAGACTCAGACTTAGATGCCAGTGTCTCGTACTTGTGCTTTAAAGAATTGTACTCTTGCTCGATCTGTCTCGACTTTGATCGCGCCCGTTTATTCTGGAACCATATCGCCACCTGCCGAGGGTGAAGCCCGAGCTTATGCGCCAACTGGTGTTTCATCCTTAGCTCCGGTCTGGACTGAGTCTCAAACATGTACTCTAGGAAGCTTATTTGTTTGTCAGTAAACCGTTTTCGCCCCTCGGTTTTGTTCTTCGACGTCGGTACTCGGTGACCGGACATTGTGTTCGGGTTCAATTCACGGTTCACACGCACGAGGATGTTGTTTTCGAATGTTATTGTGAAGTGAAAACACACAAGTAACGGGTGTTTGATATATACGAGTGTGGGCTTTTAGATGACCAACAGGTGTACGCGTTGAATTTGACATGAATCCTACCAGTTTTGTCCTTTTCAATGCATTGATGACTTGTACATTTACACGTTTTCGTTATGTCGGATCACTTTCATTATGTCACTCTCGGGCGAGTTAAAACCGAAACATTTGGTTCATGATATTTTATGAAGAGTTGTGTGCAAACGAAAGTACAAGTGAATAAAGCGTGAGTGGGAATGGTAGGTAACAAATGGAGGTGGGACCCTTTGCTTTTAATATGATTGACTAAAAGGAAAAGAAATTGGTGAAGAATGAATTGACACGTAAGGTGGGGTGTGTGGAAAACGACAAAACAGATAAGATACGATGTGCCAGATGGGCCAATCAGATGAGGACTGGTGTGATGGAATAACTGATTTGTTACTTTGTGGTTTTGAAGGATGTTTTATTATTTTTATTTGTAAAGAGAACGTGTATATGAAGTGTGTTTTTTTTCTTTTAAAAAATACGTTGTGAGAGTGAAGATTTGTGAGTTATTGTTTTGGTGGCATTAGTTATCCAAAATGGTTTTGAATATTCCATGGTAAATATTGAATTATCTGGTAGGTATGGTATCAATTGAAAGAATTGTAAGATATGATTTATATTGTTTATGACTAACGGGCCCATAGAAGATGATTAGTTTTTACTTTTTACCATAGTCAATTGGTGGGCTGCTTTTAAATTATTTGGGACTTTGGGTGCAATTATGTTCACATGTATAGTTGTACGATGGTTTTCTAGAGTGTTATTTGTGAAATTGTGATTTTGAGAAGATCTTCTACACTATTAATTGAAGTTTCTTCGAATCTATTCACTAACAGATGAGGTTTTAGGGGTGTTTGTTTTTTAAAAAAATCTCTTCCCCACCTCTTCATCTGCGCGCTCGCAGACGCGGGAAGAGGTTTTTACTTCGCAGACTGTTTGT
>BJCM01008892.1:0-10078 GCA_018326385.1 Flaveria bidentis
CCTATATAGTTAGTTCAATATGTGTTATCACACAATAAATAATGAAATATTAAACATTATAAGCATCACCAACACATTTCATTTCATTCATACCCATTCAATTACATATACGTAAGACATGAAAGACATTTTACATTGAGCTCCTAAACTAGGTACACATGTATCTACATTAACTATAGAAACAACCCCGATTTTTCTATGCCACTACACAGGCAGCACAACCAGGTTGCCTTGTTGGACTCTAAGAAAGATCCAAGTTTCTAAGAGGTTTGTCGTTTCCTTTCCTTGTCATAATACTTCATCTCCATCACTATTGATCCTCCACTCTATAAGGATCAACTTTTGGAATTTTGGAGGACATGCCAAGAAGTCCTCATGGATGGGGAGAACGCATTGTCTGCCACAGTACATGGGAGGATAATCTTCATCACTCCAGCCATCATAAACACCCATCTTCAGTTGGATGATACAAAAGGTGAATTGTCCTTTCCTAGAGCTATTGTAAACCAATCCTTTGAGTGTATGGGCTATGCAGGAGATTTGTTTGTAAAGGCCTTCAGGAAATGGAAGGTCTCTTCTCAATGGAAGTATCTACTCCATGTTCTCATTCATAGCTTATCAAACAAACATGGAGGATGTGACTAGATTCCTGAAGATCTCTCCTTTATAGTTCATTGAACGGTTCAAGGGGTCAAGTTTAGGTACTCACAATTTGTGTATACCAATTTACTTTCTAAGTTAGACTCCTTAGAATACTACATGTTCGCTAGATATGTTCAACATATTCTCAATTATGAACTGGGTTCATAGTTGAGGGGAATAGATAATGTTCTTAAATTGATACTGATGAAGCCTTACATCTTTAAGACAATGAATAAGCCAACTATTGGTTTCTTTAGGGTAGAAACAAGCCTTGTTCCAAAAATATTAGAGCTCATTGCTCAAGGTGACAACCTAGTAACACAAGCTAGTGTTGAACCCACACCTTCTATCTCACAACCACCAAAACAGCCACAAATCATCCACACTTACCAGAGAAAATATAAACAAACCCCTACACAAGCTACTAAGCTTGTGCAAGCCCCCATATCATCACCCATATAGGAAGAAGTGGATGCTGGAGCTCCTACTTCTCCTGAGGAGAAAACCACTCCCATCTCACTAATGATTAGTGTTGAGGTTCCTCATGCTCAGCCTGATGAGCTCATAATCCCAACAGCTTTAAGCCTTCACTTAGAGTCTCAAAACTCTAGTGATCAACCTTTAGGGGAAAGTTACCATCCCCAACCTCTTGATCTCAACCAACCAATTCCTAACCTTGAATTATATAATGATGAATACTTGGGATTCAGTGAGTATCACAAGTCTCACTTCTCTCGCTCTAATCAAAGAGAGATGAGTACTCCTGCTTATCCCATATCTAACCCATATCATTCTCCCATTACTGAGGTGGATCTCCCTAAACCAGTTCAAGAGGTCCATATGGAAGACGCTCTCAGTTCTGTAAGTGATTACATTATTAAGACCTCAACCATGGCAACTCAGCCCAAGGACACTTCACCTAAAATTGTCATTAAGCAGAGGAAATCTAGCAGCCAAGCACATCATGCTCGTGAAGACGAAGACCTTGGTCCTATTCTCTTATACCCCTATGATTCTTCTGATGAAGATAAGGGGAACATGAGACTAAAGGTGCAAAATTTTTCAAAAACATGCACCTACTTTGTCTCTAAGGTTAGTCACTTGAAATCTCAGGTGACTACCTTGCAAAACATGGTCAATAATCAGCAACTTGAGATTTCTTATCTCAAGAAGCAACTAGCTAGGAGACCATTAAGAAGAGCTCAATCAGGAACACAAGAACCTATGTATGTGATAGACCTAAATCCTAGCTCACCTATGCAAGAGGGTGATGCCACCAAAAAAGGGGAGAAAGTCTTAACAATCACGGAACCTGGGAGTTCTTCACAGAGTATGGACATTGAGGATTCACCACCCTCACTTGCAATTGTCCATACTAAACAACATCCTCAAGTCCTTATTGATGTGGACTCTCTCATTCAAGTTTGTTTGAGGAGGGTACTCCAAGGGCAATGTCATCCCCACCCCAAGGAGGTTCAAATTACATACTAGGGTGGAGGTATGATGCTGATAGAAGAGCCCTGATACTTCATAGACTTCAAGAACAACAAGAGGTCTTTAACTTTGAGACCTTGAACTACTATGAAGGTCTTGATCTTGTCAACATGCCACTTGCCCATGCAACTCAACATAGGCAAGCTGATAGAATGGCTGAAAGGATTTAAGACATGATTGCTGAAGTATTTAAAGAAAGAAAATAAATGTGAGCAGGCAATGTCATTGGTCAACTAGATGTTGAGGTAGACCCTAAGATTAGGTTCAAAGGGGAAACCTTGACTGAAGGCCCAGTGATAGAACCTGTGAACACTGTCATAGAATTTACCACTTCAACATCCCATACCCTCAATGAAGCACCAGCTGGTGAAGGTCCCTCACAACCTCTCTCTAGCCAGAGTCTGACTGCTACATCAGACAATGAAGAACAAAGCTCTCTCCACCCTGAGTCACAAATGTCTGTGGGTAACAAAGAGAAAAGGATATTGACTCCTGAGGAGATTGAGGAGGAGGAGGAGAGAGAAATGAAGAGGAAGCTAAGGGGATAAAGTTCTATTGGGTCCTTAGGCTTATGGAAGCTGCTATCAGGGCTGCTCGCAGACAAAACACTCAAAATGATGAGTTGAGGGCAACAAAGATTAACTACTTAGGGACCAAAACTATGAAATTGATAAGATTATCTCTCTCCCCTTAGATCAACTAAATAAGCTGGCAGACATGGAAATGTCTAAGGAGAAGAAGGAGGCAGAGTGCAGGACCGGTGAAGGGTGGTCACTTACAACACAACAACACAAAGAGGAGATTAACTTTGACTAATCAAACAGTGAGACTGGATTAACCACTAGAGATGATACAAAGAACACAAGTAAATAAGAGACAAAACAAGATAGCAAAATACACAAGGAGATGGTTTTCAAGATTGTAGTATATTGCCTTCTCAAGTTCTTTTACAAGTGTTACAAAACAAAAGGAAAGTTACAAGTACTTGAGATACATATACTACATCATATAGCCGGCCATACTTTGAAGGCCAGCTAGATACAATTGACTAGACACAAAACAAAATCAATTGTAGAGCCAAAAGGTAGATTGCCTTTTGACTTATGACTATGACATGCCATAGCTCACATCCTAATATATTACAAAAGGGATAAAGTACATGAAGTAGAAAGTTACAGACTCAAGATCTCAATGTACAGTTACCAAAAGCATGGACCTTTTCACCAACTCATGCAAGTTGGTGACTTTACAGAGTTGTAGCGAAAGGGGGTCCAGCTTTATGTAAAGTACATCAGATAAAGCATGTATACTAAAAGTCTTCGAAAGAAATCTGTCTTCAAGTGTTGCTTCGGAAGACTTTGTCTTTGAAGCTTTTAAAGACTTCATCTTTGACTTCGGAAGATATTGGTCTTGGCTTCGGAAGATTTCATACTTAGAATATTTCTGTTGCATGTGTGAAACTTCTGAAGCATTCTTCTTCAGTACTTATGTGCATACATGCAGGAGAAACTTTGGGTGTTTGGGTTGCATAAGCCTCTTCATATAATCTCTACAAACTCCCCCTAGGCTGATGCTACCAAAACACTTGAAGACTTCAGATATTGACAGTCCTTATTAGAATAATGACCCTCCCTTTCTTCATGAGATGATCAGGATCCCTCAGGTTGTCAAAGTGTCTCGTCATATCAAAGAGATCATGTAGAGGGAGATTGAACATGTCTTGCCAAGTGTAGACATCTTCAATGCCTTGATCTCTAATGATATACCATCTTTCTGGATTTGTGGTGTCTGTTCAGGACAAGATGGGTCTTCCTGATGCTAGAGGAGCTGTTTGAATGGGAGTTGATGTAGCATCCTCTAGCTGCACATCCTCAGGATGTTCTAACTCATCCTGAGGTTTAGAAAAGGATTTATCTTTCTTCTTCTTTGGCTTCGACTTTGAAGCCATCCTTTTCTTTCTCTTTGTTCCTTTTAACTGAGAAGACTAGCCTGCAACACCTGATTGATCTTCTTTGTTTTCTCAGTTGGATCTTCCTCTCTCATAGGTTCAGAAGGAGAGGGAGTCTGACCCTGCTGTGGATCAGAAGATGAAGCTTGCTGAGATTTAGCAGGAGGTTCAGGTTGGGTTGTCTTTGGTTGTTCAACCTTAACCTCCACTTAAGGTGGAGATTGACTTGGAGGGGAGTGTAAGTCAATCAGCTCTCCACTCTTGATCTTCTTCTTGATTACCCTTATATGCTCATCCATAGTGGATAGAGACATAGGGCCAAGTCTCCTTCCGGAGAATCCATACAGCTTCAAGAAGCTCATCATCCTCTGCCTGTTTACAAACTTCTTCATGCTCTTCTGGATGATGGCTCTTGACATAGCAGCTTCTTCCCTTAGTTTCCTTTTAGTTGTCTTTCTTTCCTTGACTATCTCAAGTTCAATTTGTTTGAGATACTCAAACTCAACATATAAGGGAAGAAGTGCATCTGCCTGATAGAGGCCTGTGTCACTCAGGTAGTTGATCATCTTGATCCTGTCTTCTTCTTTTTCCACCTGAGGTTCTTATTGAACCATATCCTCATGTGCAGGACTTTCTTGAACTTGAGAGAGAGTTGGCACATGCTTATATAATTTTTTCTTTCTTCTTTCATTTGAACTAGTAGCTCAGCATCTTCTACCTCTTTCTTCTCCTTTGACCTTTCCATGTCAACCAATTCATTTAGTTCCTCTAACGGGAGAGAAATGACATTATCAATGTCATAGTTCCTGGTCTGCAAGTAATTGATCCTAACTGCCCTCAACTCATCATCCTGAGTGTTTTGTTTGGGGGCAGTCCGAATGGTAGTTTCCATGAGTCTTGTAGACCCAGAAGAGGAACTTTCTCCCCTCAGATTCTTTTTACTCTCTCTCCTCCTCCCCAATCTCTTCAGATGTCATCTTTCTTTTCCCTTTGTCACTCACAGACCTTTATGACTCAGGGTGAAAAGAGGTTTGGCCTTCATTTCTTGATGTAGCTTCTAAGCTCTGGCCAGAGAGAGGTTGAGAAGCACCTTCACCAGCAGGTGTCTCAAAAAGGGTATGGATCTCTGCAGCATTTGATGATGATGAGACATGGCTCTTAGGTTTTGCCGCTGGGCCTTTAGTCAAGGTTTCCCCTATAAAACTAATCTTAGGGTCTGCCTCAACATCCAGTTGACTTATGGCATTGCCTGATTACCTTAGTCTCCTTCTGAAGCTGAACTCTGCAGTGATCTTGTCTTGGATTCTTTGAGCCAGCTTGTCAGCTTGTCTTGATTGGCTTTGATTGACAAGTGGCATGTTGACTAGATCCAGACCTTCATTGAAGTTCAAGGTCTAAAAGTTGAAGACCTCTTGTTGCCCTTAAACTCTAAGAATGATGAGGGCTCTTTTGTTGTTGTCATACCTCCACCCAATGATGTGTTTTGAAGTTGGTAGAGATGACATAACCCTTGGTATTCCTTCCTCAAACAGACTCTGTATGTAGGATTCTATAGAGTCCACATCAATATGAACTTGAGGAAGTTGTTGAGTGTGCATAATTGCAAGTGAGGATGGTGAGTCCTCAATGTCCACACTCTCTAAAGAACTCCTAGGTTCTATGATTGTAATGATTTTCTCCCCCTTTATGGTAGCATCACCCACTTGCATAGGTGAGCTAGGAGTTAGGTCAATCACACTCACAGGTTCTTGTGTTCCTGGTTGAGCTCCTTTTAAAGGACTCTCGGCTATTTTGTCCTTAAGATAAGAAATCTCAAGTTGCTGATCATTGACCCTGTTTGGCAAGGTAGTTACTTGAGATTCAAGATAACTAACCTTGGAGACTAAATAGGTGCATGTTTATGACATTTTGTGCACCTTTATTCTTAAATTCCCCTCATCTTCATTAGAAGAATCATTGGGGGATGAGATGAATGGAGCAGAGTCCTCTCTCTCTTCACCAGCTTCCGGTTCTTGGCTGCTGGATTTCCTCTGCTCACTAGCAGCCTCAGTTGAGGTGGCAGTGGGCTAATTTGCCATGGTTGAGGTCTTAATGATGGAATCACTTGCAAAAGTGAGAGCCTCTTCCATATGGACATCCTGAATAGGTTCAGAAATGTCCACCTCAGTAGTGGGTGACTGATGTGGGCTAGAAGTAGAAGACTTAGGAGAACTCATCTCTTTTTGAGTAGGGGAAAAGAAGAGAGAATCATGGTACTCACTGAAACCTAGATCTTCATCAGTATAGAAGTCAAGTTTGGGGATTGGTTGGTTTAAGTCCAAAGGCTGGGGATGGTAACTGTCCCCTGAAGGTTGATCACTTGAGTGTTGAGACTCAGAGTGATGGCTTAAGGCATTTGGGCTTATGAGCTCATCAGGCTGAGCATGAGAAACCTCAACACTGATCATTGAAGGAAAGGGAGTGGTCTGCTCCATAGGAGAAGTGGGAGCTCGAGTGTCCACTTCTTCCTATGTGACAGACTGAATAGTCTGTGTAGGGGTTCGTTTGTGTTTTCTTTGGTAGGTGAGGGTGATTTGTGGCTGTTGAGATGATTGGGATTGTTGGATCAAGTAGAAGGCCGGTGCAACCAAAACCATTTCACTTAGTTTATTTTGGTGAAGATAACAGAAGACTTCTGAAGCTAAAATGGACTTCCGAAGGAAATAGAGTATCTTCTGAAGTTTAAGTAAAAGATCAACTTCCAAAGACAAACTCTGCTTCCGAAGACAAAAGTATTCACTTCCGAAGACCAAGTCTAAGAAGTAAATATCAGAAGACTAATTTTGAAGTTTGAAGAAAAGCAGAAGTCCTTAAAGCCTTGGAAGAAGCAGCCTCTTCCGAAGTATAAATGGCTTCGGAAGAACAAGTTCTTCCGAAGCCATTTAACCTTCGGAAGACACTGCTATGAACCAGTAGACATAAGTATGGTCTCTGACAATCCGCTGTAGACCTCTGAGATACTGCATGGCGCTTTCTCAAAATCCATGTAGTTGACCTTACTTTATTCTACTGTTCTCCTTTTGTTAGATAGCACAGTTGCCAACTTTAGTTGGTGACAAAAGGTAAGTCATATGGTATCAGAGCCTTAGTGCTCATGATTTGTTGAGATATTGGTGGTTTTTAGTTCAATATCTTGTCTCAATCATTTTCAGTCCCTTATTGGATGTTTTTGATGTGGAAATGGATTAAGTTTACCTTGTTTTCGGTTGTGGAAGCATTGCTAATCATCAGATCTCAAATTCATTGAGTTTTGATGATTTCAGATTGATTTTGGGTTGAAAAAGGGTTTTAGGATCGATCAACAAAATTGCAGTTCTTTCAACGAAACTGTTAATCATCTTCCAGCGAAACTATGAGTTATATTGCTATTGAAATCGTTCTCTAGTTGTTTTGCGAAACTAGTCTTTTTGAACGAAAGTTCATCAGTGATTGTGAAGGGTTAACAAACGAAATTGCTGCCGAAAGTGTTTTTTGAACGAAAGTTCAAGCTTGTTTCGTGCGAACTTACCAGCGAAACTAAGCCTGTTGTGACAATCGGCTAGCGAAATTGCTGCCGAAATTGTCAGTGAAATTAACTTCTTCTGCGAAAGTATCAACGAAAGTAGTTCTTCTGCGAAATTATCTACGAAGTTACCTTTCTGCGAAAGTGTCTGCGAAATTATCTTCTTTCTTGCCGAAACTACATCAATCTCTACGAAACTATCATGTCTAAGTTAACATCACTCACACTTGCCGATCTTGAAAGCATTGCTCCCAATAGACCTCTGAGACTCATTAACAGAAACAATTTTGAAGATTGGAAGAGATGTCTCAAGGCCTTTTTCTTCTACACTAATCACAACCAATGGGAATCAATTATTTCTGGCCCTCACATACCAACGGTTACTGTTGGTGATATTGTCTCTCAAAATAAGGACCCATCTTCTTTCACTAAAAAGGATCTGAAGTTGATCGACCGTGATCAAAAGGTTTTTGGTGCTTTAACCCTTTGTCTGGCACCAGACATTTACAATCGTTTTGCAGAGCATAAAAATGCTAAATCTCTTTACGATGCACTATGTGAGTTTTATGATGGCAATGCAGATTTGGTAAAGGATAAGAGCATTCAGGCTGAGAAGGAATTCAATTCTTTTATTGGATACAAGAACGAGAGTTTGACTGATCTCATAAATTGTTTCTTGACTATTTCAAGCACCTTAAAGAAATATGAGGAAAAGCTTTCCAACAGTGAACAAGTTAACAGGCTTCTAGATTCTCTCCCACCTCAGTGGAATTTTCAGGTGAGGATGCTTAAACAAGAAAGAGGGTTCACAGACTACAAACTGATGGATATTATCAATAAGCTGAAATCCTTTGAGTTGGTTATGAAGAGACGGGAATTTAACCAGACTATGATGCCCATATCTAGTTTTTCACAAAATGTTGCTTTACTGTCATCCGCTACAAGCTCTCAGATACCAAATTCAATTCAAGGAGGAGTTAATACAAGTACTTTCTCAGGTGGAAATAGTAGTGTTGGAAGAGATCTGGGTAATTCTAAGACCAATGTTGAAACTTCAATCCCATCAGAAACAATGGCTCTTTTTGGAATGTTTGTTCAAAGCTATGAAGCACTTGTAGCTGGAGAGTTGAAATGGAAGGGAATGACTATAGAAGACATGTATCAGGTGGATCCTAATGATCTTGAAGAAACTGATATCCAATGGCAGATGGCTATTATGACCCTTAGAGCTCGAAGATTTATGGAAAGAACTGGACGGAAGAACTTCGGTGGTCAAACATCTAATTCAAAACTGGGATTTGATAAGTCCAAATTGAGATGCTTCAACTGTAAACAATTGGGACACTTCAAACGTGAATGTCCATCACCAATTATCACAGATTCAAACAATTTAGGAGTTCCAAGGTTAACAACTGAGAAGGAGAAGGAAGATGTGAATCACAAAAAGGAGACTGCATTGATTTCTAACTTCGATTGGAGTGCTGAGGTTGAGGAAACAAGAACTGAGATAAATCATGCTTTGGTTGTTGAGCTTGTTCAAGGGAATGAAAAGGAAGATTGTAAAGATGGATTTGACCTTTTCAAGGAATTCAAAAGGGAAGTTGTGTCATCTGTGAATGAGAAAGTAGAGAAAGATGCTGGAATAGGGGGAGGTAAATCTGCAGGTCTAAGAAAGGAAGGAAGTTCATGCGCTAGGCAAAGAACGGATTATGATGATGATGCTGCCACTGTTGAGGGAAAGAAGTCAAGTACTCCGGTGTGCCAATGTGAAAAAGCCTTAGCTGCTAAAAGGATAGTGATGGGATTTCCATATGAGGTAACTCAGGATATGTGCTAATCTTCTTGCAAAATTAGATTATTTGGGATTTATAAAGCTAATCGTCTATTAATTGATAATGAAAAGGATTTAAAGCGAATTAATGATGAACTTAAAAATGAATCAAAATACTTTGTTAAATTAAATGAGGCTTTAAAAGAAAATGATCATTTAAAACAAATTGTTTTGGAAAGAAATGTTGAGATTAACACCTTGACTGAAAGAGTTGCTCTTGCTGAATTTGAAACAAGCAAACTTCAGTCAAAGTTAGACAAATGGACCATATCAGGAATGAAACATGATGATCTATGTAAATCTCAATAGGGAGCTAGGATTAAAACGGGATTGGGTTATGAAAATGTAAAGGCTTATCCTCCGCCTAGTACATACTGTTATTCTCCTATGCCTGTTCCTCATCCTTCTAATGATTTAATCAAAACAGATACTGACAGTATGTCTGCAGTTTTAGAAGGTTTTAACTCTAAGCACGTTCATGAAGACTACGACTATGGACCAACTAGTGGGCTTGGATGCACTAGTATTAGTACACCTGATTGTCAGCAATCTATTTTAGATCACAAGTCTAGTTTAAATTCTATTTTTGTTTCTAGTTCTCCTGTAACAGACTCTGTTGTCT
>BJCM01008919.1:2871-14226 GCA_018326385.1 Flaveria bidentis
ACCACTACCACCACCAGCAACCACCCTACTTTTACCACCATGATCATCATCATCACAAGTAAGCAAAGGCAAATTACCATCATCCCAACAATCCCACAAGCTTAAATGTTCATCAATGGGATCAAAATAAGGAAACCCTAAATCATAGCTAAATCTGTTCATATCAAGCAGGTTGTAAAACTGCAGGTTGTATGGATCAAACAGGTGTTCAAATGCATCATCATCATCTCTGCATAAACACATATTGAAAGTGTTATAAGTATGTGATCAAACTGATAAAGATTCAAATTTTCATATACAACTTGTTAATTTGATGTGAAAAATGTGGTGAAAAGGATGTGATCTGTACCTGTAAAGATGGGTGTCATGATCTTGATTGAAGTAGTGAAAGCTGCAGTGATGATCATCAAGGTTTTGATGGTAAGTTGTAGGATGATGATCCATTGATGTTGAGGAGAAATGAAAAGATGTGTAAAATGATGTATATATAGGTGTACGTATTTGTATGTATGTGTGTGGGATATGTGCCTACGGTTATGGGAGTTACATGCATTATTTAATATTGAAAGTCGCAATAAATAGGGAAGGAGCATAACATTTTCCAATTAACTCATTATTACACTTGATCATCATTGTGTTAATGTGCAGTTAGTTTTGAACTTGATCATAATCAGAACAAAGGTAGCTTTTTTATTAAATTTGTTATAGATTTATATTGTAAAACATATTGTTATGAACTATAAAAATGTGACACAATACGGGTCGAAACTTTTTTGTTTTTACAAAAAAAATAATGTGATTGGTAAGAGGTATTAAGATTAAAAAACCAAGAAAATGATCTAGGTTTTTTCTTAAGTTTGTGAAAAAGAAAGTTGTATATAAATTCTTTATAGAGAGATTACTAATATTTTGTCAAATGGTTTTAGCAAACTATACGCTTATTTAAACTTTAACTAATATCGATTAGTACATGTTGAAGAAAAAGAAAATAAACGTACGCAAATTCTACATATGATACTAAAGCTTGAATTCTTTTATCTAATACTAAATTTAATTTAACATATATAATGATGATAATATAATAGGCATTATTTTCTTCCATTGTATTTTTATAAGATTTGGCATAAACAAATTTTATAAATATAGTAACGGGGTAGCATGTAAATTTTAATTAGTTAAAAATTAACTTCAGTATGTTTTTAAATCTGTTATTACATATCTGTTTGTTAAATTTTTACTAAAAGAAAATATAATAAGCATTCAAATATAATTATATCAAAGAAAATATAATAAATAAAGCAATTTGCTAAAACTATTTCCAATTTGGAACATTAACATAGTTCTTTATTTTTCTACCGGGTACAAAATGTTGCTCAAATGTAATCGATGACTAGTTTATGTTTGTACCTCATTCCGCTAGTTGCTTGCTAGTGGTCTATGATTTTATAACAAACTTGATTTGGCATTTTAAAAAGAAAATAGTACTTTACTAGTATAGAAAAACACAACGGGTCTACTAAATTTGTCTTTTGCGGTTCAAAATGATAATAATAATAAGAAGAAGAGAAGATAAATGTAACTAAAAGAAATAATAAATACGTAAGGTAGAATTAAAAGATTTGTAATCGAGTATTTAAAGCCGTCACACGTGGTTTATCAAGGCAATCATGACAAATTATAATTTTCCCAATGAGATAATATTAAGGGTTGTTGGTTGGATCTCCTCCACCAATCACCACCACCTCCACCGCCCTACCATGGTTGCTACCACCGGTAAATTGCCGCCACGTCATCAACATGTGCCACTAATCTCATTATTAAAAACCCCTTTCGCCCATGGGTTTCAAGGATGATGGTGACAAGACATATAAAATCAATTTAATTTATTTAACACTTTCAAATATTTTGTATCGTAATTACCAATGATTTTTACTCAAATGGTTAAAACGAGGTCATGAGTTCAATTCTCACACTGAGTAAAAATATTTAGAGTTCAATCAAAAGATTTTTTAGCAATGAATTTCCTTGAGGGTGTGGTCCTGCCTGAGAAACAGATAAAAGAGCCTGATTAAGATAACATCTATCCTTCGAATCAGGGTCGTATATTTACCGTTTAAAAAAATATTAATAATAATATAATTATCATTTCTATATTATTATTATTTGTCTTAGTAAGGTTTTTTTAACCATCTTATAATAACATCATCTCACTTCTATATACGTCTAGAGCACTCATAGTGAGCTCACCAACTCTCTCTCCCACTATATATATCATCTTTTAAAGAAATATTAAACATTTCACTCTATTAGATTCAATATCTTTAAACTGTATCATCAACTTATAAGTGATTGCTATAATAATTTTATCAAATTTAGCGGACTAGTACACATCATCTTTATTAAAAGTGTGTAATAGGATAATTATTTGTGAGTAAAATTAAGATATAGATAATAATGAAATGCGAGAGATTTTAAGATTGAGATATAAATATAAAATGTAATGATATTTTAATAAATAATACATATAAAAATAATGAATCAAGTAACATTAGAGTTTTTTTATTTATGACGTGGTATTTTTTATTTAAAATTAGAATTAAAGAATTTATTGTTATACATAAAGAACTTTTTTGAATAATTGCTATATTTGAAAGGATAAACATGTTATTTAAATATTATTAGATAAAATAAAAAATGCCCGTGCATCCAGGCTAAAAAACTTTTATACGTCATAGAATAGCTTATTACTTTCGCAAATGTTCCAACATCATACAATTAGAGTCAGTTAAATGTACATTTTTGATATGATATGCATTTTAACAGGGGTGTTCATGATTGTCATGTTTTGTTTGAAACCGTAAAACTGTCAACACCAATAATACATTTTGTTTCGGTCTGTTTTTAGAAAGACTCAGTTAGTAGCGTAGAAACTTTCTAACGGTACCAAATCATGAAACCAAACTGAAGCAAAACCGTTAGTAATAGTTTGGTTTAGTCAACCATTTTCAAAGTTTTGAATTAAAACAGTCAAAAACCGTTAAAATGAACCATAAACGTCCCTAATTATAAGACAGACAAAAATAGATACTAATTTTAAGACAACTCAAATGATGCATCAAGCACAATCTTTTACAACATCAACACAATCATGCAGAAACATTAGGACAACATGAAAATTACAACTATGATGCTCATTTTGTACCTTAATCCTACTACACTAACTCATGTACTTAGTTTAGTACTTTCATCCCTCCTTGTTTGGGACTATAGCATATTGGAACTCCACATATACATCTGCTTGACAATCTTTGATTTTTTTCAAGGGCCATCTTCTTGGGCTGCATGATTCAACAGATATATATGTATGGGTCAGGCGGGTCGGTTTGAGTTTTTTATATCTTAACGGGTCAAATGCATAAAATAATAACCTAAAGTAAAAACTAAACAGTAAACACATCAAATGTAGGTTGAACAAGTGGCACGTCACCCTGTTGTCAATAGCGACCATAGCGGTCGCGATCACACGCTATGTCACGTCTAGGTCAAGGGACGCTATATGGTATATAGCGGTATATAGCGAGGATCTGCAGCATTTTTTATTTTTATTTTTATTTTTTTTGTTCTTTATTACTATAAAATTGACACAAATAGAGTATTTTAGCTAATTTGTTGGTGTTTGGTTATATATTCTACTACTTTATAGCTAAACATGCTTCTTTATTGAATGTAAAACATTTCTTAAAGCTTCTATTACCTTATCGCGAAACACGAAATAGCGGGCGCTATTTATCGCTATTCGCTACGTAGCATATAGGTGGTTTGTCGCTATTTACCATTATTCGCTATTGACAACTATGGCACGTCATCAAAAGTGTTTATTCAAGATATTGAGATTGTTATTCAAATAGCATATATTTGGATATGTTTCGGGCCAACCAAAACTGATCTGTTTTGACCAGAGTAAAAGAATTTTCTGTTTTGATCAGTTATCCAGCCCGCTTGTTTTGCATATACACACATGCGCGCGCGTGCAACAAATATATCCATAAAGATAAGGGAAGAAGGCTACATACTGCTCAAAATAAATCCTTGAAGCAAACTCTGGGCTCTTTCAGCTTGCTCTGGGGTACCAGATATTTGGATGATATGCTCTGTTGCTTCTGGGCTTGTATTAACCAATTTAACATTGGCTCCCGAAAGCTTGTTTGTTTGCAGTTCAAATAATAATAACATACAAGTCAAAAGACATCCCATTAACAATAAAAAAGATATTTTACAAATAGATCCAAAGGCGGGAAGTGGTCGCATTGGGTACCAAGCCAAAATGGGTTTGGCTTGTGTTGGATTGATTCAACTCACAAGCACTTCCTTATTCCTTATTTTTTAATTATAAAAAATGCTAGAAGGTTTTATGCATTTGAATACGTTTGGGATTAGATTCAAGCTGTTTGACCTGTCATTTTTAGTAAAAATCTTTACTTTTAACCCATTGGCCATTAGAGATATAAAAGAAAGGCCCAAACCAAACCATTCCTATATAGATTTGAAGTTTGGAGGTAGGCTTACTTCACTAATCTGAGCGAGTTTATTTCTTGACTTTGTTATCAGCTTGGGGACTGCATACTCTGGTATAACAACTTCTAGTATACTCCTAGTAACCAGAGGCACAGCAATTCTGAAAAGAAGAAATATATAATCTCTATACTAATAAATAAAAATAAATCTGAACACTTGTCACTATTCTAGACAATCCAATAGTTGGTTTTCCCGCTTCTTTCTCCTCTTAATTATGAATGCTATAATAGTTATTTATTAATTAATAACTATCCATAATTAAAATTTCAAATATATTAACTTCAAATTTCAAATGTGTAAGACATGGGTTTATTCAATCCGTATAGTACACAATATTTAAGACAACTTTTTATATTATAAACTATGTAACAGTAAATTTATTTAGCCCGTGTATTACACGGAATTGTAATCTAGTCAATATATAAATAAACATTAGGTGTGAAATTTAACACAATAAGCAAAGCAGTAAAATGAAAAAGGACCAAACCTATTCGTTGCACTAGGTGTGTCATCACAACTCCCACTTTCAGTTTGATTTACTGCTTCACTGTTAGATCCCACAATATTCTACACACAAAAAATATAAAATAAGTCAACTTTTTAAAGGTGGCTAAACGGTTTAACGGGTCAAAATGAGTAATCTTGTATGGGTTGGGTAACTAGAACAAAACTATTTGTTTATTTTATTTCAATGAAACTCATACAGACAAAATAAGCTTGAATCACTGGGCCAAAAGTTTTAATCTGGTTTCACTCTAGTTAGAGACTGGACTGGTTCTAAACCCTCACTGTGCCAGTACTACACGGTCCACAACATTTCCAAATTTTCAGCTTTTGTTTGGTCCAATTTTAGTAAGTCCATATACCCATTCATCAGTAAATGGTTAAAACATGCACATCTACAACAGATAAACAGGCTGGATTAAGTTTGGTTACCTTTGCTGGAACTGGTGCTGCTGTGGTTTGATTGGATGCAACATTATTTTCATTTCCAGTTGTGTTGTTGCTAGAAGCTGCTTCCAATGAAGCACTCCCCACGGGGCTTGTGGCAAGAAATGGACCAGGTTGGCTATCCTTTTGAAATAACCCTTGAAACATATAACTCCTTAATCTCAATGTCACCTCCACAAGAGCTTCTCTAGCAGCCTTGATTTCTCCAACAATCTGAACCAGAAAGGATATTAAAATAATGGTGTTTCTATTATACATTATTAATGGAATTAACAGCTAAATGACTAGAATGGTCTTCTTTTATATTATTATTGTATAAAGCTAAATTATGATAGTACTATAATAGATCTTCTATTTTTAAATGATCAGCTTTTGTTGCAGATGTCCGATTATTCAAAAGGGATTACAATCAGATAATGATAAATCAAAACACTTTCTTCAAATACAAAAAGTATTTATTGTGACTTTATACCACAATAATCATACAATAGTCTCATACCACGCATCCAAACATACAAAAAGTGTACATTATAGCGACTTCAAAGGAATGAGGTGAAGGCGTAGATGGAATTAGGAATTATGTGAAGTAAGCAACCAACCTGTACAAGTTCATCATTAACTGATAGAAATTTTGGCAGATTTTCTCTGGGCAGAATCTGAATATCTGCACCAGTCATTTTCTTGGTTTCAGCTAAGAATCCATCTCTTCCATCCAAACATCCAATTTCACTAGCAGACAGTAAAAGACGAGTAGTGATAATATTTTCTTTTTCAGGAACAAGATCCAGAATTCGAGTCTGAATATGCAAAAGAGCTTCTTGAGCAGGAAAGAGTTCATCATCAGGGCCCTAACATTACATTCCTCACAATTACAGTAAGCATCTTTAGAAAGAAAAAGGGAAAATATCAACAGTCAACATATTCTTGTTGAACTATTATGGAAGGATACAGGGCACGAAGGGTAACTGGTTCTTGGTAAAATGCGTATTCTTTGTGTGGGTCAAAATTGGGTTGGCTTAGGCCTGAAAACTTACGTAATCATTTTTTTTAATTAAATAAACAAGTAATGTGTTATGTATGATTACAAAAAGCTATATTAGTATACAATGATCTAAATTCTGAAAGAAAAACAAAATTTGGAGGTTTTATGCATTCAATACACTGTGTATGACTTTCAACCGCTTGACTTGTTCAACTTTGTTGAACAAATATTCCTTTTAAATAAATCTTTTTGCTTTAACCCATTTGGACACATTTAAGATGGAAAAATAGAGTGCAGATCAAACAATTTATAGGCAAATTGAGTTAAGCATAAGATGCCCAAACGAAATAAGTTCATACACGTTGTACAAGATGAAGTAAAAACTCATGAAAATAAATATATAAAGCCTCCAAAATGGATCCAGATACTCTTATATTATATAGATAGAAAAACAAGTACCTCATCTGAAGAAATAATGATTATTTGTTCATCTGACCCAGCCACACGATCAGCAACCCTGACTTCTACACCAATTTCATTCTGAAGCAACTCCATAAATCCATCTGATTGCCCAATAACATAATCAACCTTGTTATTTGGACAAAGTATTCTAAACACAAGATCGTCTGCATTAAATGACGGAGCATTGTCAGGCACAGGACTAGCTCCAGTATCATTAACATAACCAGATGGACGTGAGCCATGATTAAAGCTTCTAGAACTGTTTAAACTGCCAGGTAAGCGCGGGTTGTAGTTGGTCCCATCCATTGACTGTCGACGGGTTATATTACTCGGGTGAAGCATAAAATCATCTTCAGGAGGGAAGAACCGATCAGGTGATTGTAGCCGATTATGAAAATGACTCCGGTCCCGATGTTGACTTTCCCTCAATCGTGAGGAAATAATTTCTATTGCATTCTTTACCGAGCTCATGTCACCAATAACCTGCGGAAAAACAATATATATATGTTATATTAAGATTGAACACTATAGCATGCTTATTAACAACGTCTCCAATCACATGGTATTATCATTCAAACTTACAGTCAAGATAGTTGCACAGTGCCTATAAATCAGAACAAAATGGGTAAATAACAATTCTTGAATATCATTAAGAAAAGTGACAATGTAATAAAGTAACGAGAATATACTTATCAAAAAGACTTGAAGTGACCAGAAACCAACTTTAAGCAAAGCTTTGGCACCTATACAGTATACTGCTGGGTGTGGAATCTTTGGCCAAGATCAGATAGCCAGCTTAACCCTGTGTTGCGAGTGGGCTAATTAGGCAACGGCCTGCCTCTTTCTTAATCACCAAGTTATCTACCCTAATATTCTATTATATATAGATGGGTAGGGCATTATAATTCTTGAATGCCTGAGTATTAAAATCCTAGTTGCAGCAAAGCCTATGTAGGTTACACCGACCAAACCACTATAAAT
The DNA here is from genome assembly GCA_018326385.1 of Flaveria bidentis. Classification (NCBI taxonomy): domain Eukaryota; kingdom Viridiplantae; phylum Streptophyta; class Magnoliopsida; order Asterales; family Asteraceae; genus Flaveria; species Flaveria bidentis. The sequence goes on from BJCM01008919.1 coordinate 10,823, forward strand.
CTTATGTTCAGGTTCTTTCTGTTTGTGTGTGTCTGTGAGATACTAAAAAAACATACCCACTAGATCCCATGATTCAAAATACTTGACAATCACTTAATAAACAGTTTGGAAGTCCATTTAATGTCAATTTTGCCCACAGACAGAGCACATACTTAAACATCATGGAAAACACTTTCATACTTCAAAAAAGAAATATATATGGAATTGAAACTTATAGTTCCAAACTAGCGATCTACAAATGTAGCAAATAATTGCAGGGGTAAGCATCCAAACAACAAAATCAAGACCTTTATGCAACAAATATAGAATCAAAAACAAGTTAGCAGCATCGAAATAACTTCATTAACCACAACAAGTTTCAACATTGCGAAAATTAAACAGCTTGCAACCTGAACAATCTCCTCAGACATATCGACACACCGCGGTATAGTATGATCTCTAGGCAGAACCCTAATATGAGTTTTGGTCTCCATCCTCATCTGCTCAATAATCTTCCCCCCTTTCCCAAGCAAACACCCAACATGCATCCGTGAAACCACCAATCTAGACACCATCCTACCACCACCACCAACACTCCCTCTACCCCCATACACATCATCATCATCATCCCCCAAACTATACCCCCCACCATCACTCTCCAAAATCCTCTCATGAATCAAAAGCAAAGCCTCCTGTGCAGGCGAGAAATTAGGCATTCTACCATCAGGATCCCTCCGCCGCGTATCGGAGATCTCGATTATCCTCTCCTCATCTCCGGCGATCAACTCATGAACATTAATCCAAGCTCCCGTATGTTGCCTTATGGCTTTGATTATACTCCCAGACTTCCCGATCACACTTCCAGCTTTAGCATCATGACACAAGATCCTGTAACTGGTGGTCACCATAAGAGAAGAGGGATCCTGTGGCTTCCGGCCTCCGCCACCGCCGACGCTGCCGCCGCCGCCGCCGATGCTCCGCCGCGGGTGGTGGTTGGGGGGGCCGTAGTGGTGGCCGCCGCTGTAGCTGTTGCTGCTGTAACGTTGCTTTGTTCGTGGTAGAGTGTCCATGTGTTCGTAGTCGTGATCGTAGTAATACCTCTTGGATCTTGATCGATCCATCATCGTTTGAAATCAATGAAGTTGGATTGAAAGTTGGGGCATTTAGGGGAGATTATTGTGTGAATTTGTTGGTAATGTAGCAAGTTTGAATCGATTGAAATTGAGAGTTGAAACCCTAGAATGAGAGTTCAGTGGAGCTTTGGGGTTTGATATCTGCTGCAAATGTAACTTGTGATATTTTCTTCTCCCTTTTTGGGAATAAACGATATTTATAAATAGAATAAAATGAAATATAATCCTATATTACTAGTTACTAGGATGATTTTGTTTGTTAACGTAGTTTAATGGTATCAAAATATATTAAAAATAAGCGGTAGGAAAGATCTAGATTTTAAAAGTATGATTATAGAGTGATTAAATAGATTGTTTTAAAAAAAATTTAATAAGTTAAAATATTAAGATCGATATCTAAGTTTTTGAGACAAATGTATTTTAATAAAAATTCTTTTGATTTCATATAGAACTACAGTGTTATCTTTATTTTTACAAAAGTACATTGTCCTTTCATTTTCTTCTTTATTAGACAATTTTTTTAGTTTTTTTTCCTACAAGAAACCTCTCCATCACGACAACCATCATGAGTCACATACCCCCTTCTTAAGTTCGCATCTATGGGGATGAGCTTGCTACCTTAACGAAAATATTGCAACAAAAAATGAGCAAAAGGATAAACTATTATATCAAATTTTCAGTTCAGTACCAATATCACTGAAAATACCAAAAGCTACCAATACCAGTACTGATGGTGCGCGACGATTTGAAGATGTCGATGGTGATATAGCCGGTGCTTTAGTTACATGAGTTTGATAAGCCATTTTCTGTTGAAACTTTTGCTTCTGGGAGAGACCTTGACGGTTTTTCCAGTTGTTGATACGAAAAGTGAATAAGGAGTCATCAGTTGAGGACTCAAAACTGTGGGCATGCAATCAAATGTTGTTTGGTGTGGTATCGATACTCGGTAAATAAAGTCTATCTCTATTCACACACATACGTACATACGTACCTACGTACTTACGTACATACGTACCCACGTACCTACGTACCCATGTACCTACGTACCCACGTACCCACGTACATACGTACCCACGTATCTACGTACCCACGTACATACGTACATACGTACATACGTACCTACGTACATAATACGTACATACGTACGTACGTACGAACATACGTACCGTACTACGTACATACGCGCGAACGTACATACGCGTGTACGTACCTACGCGCGCGTACGTACCTACACGCGCGTACGTACCTACACGCGCGTACGTACCTACGCCCGCATACGTACATACGCGCACGTACGTACATAAGTGCACGCACGTACATACATACATACATATGTTAACCCAGGTTGAACACTTGAATCAAATAACATGAAGAATTCTTGATCAAAATAAGATAAACACAATGAAAACCCCATTTGATCTAACTTGATTGCTAATGATATTGTTTACAAGTAATCCCTCAATCAATTGGTCATGCAACCATTAACCAATCCTAATTACAATTAGACTATTTATAGTCTAGACTAACTTTCACTATTTCCCTTAGACTATAAAACTAGACTAAAACAAGGTAAAATATATTTTGTTTACACAACATATTTAATACAATAAAGTCTCAAAACACAATATATCTTTAATATCTTCACTCGATTCTTCATCTTGAACTCGTCGTTTGATTTTATGTTGACCTTGACTGAGACGTTGACTTTGACTATGTTGATAATATAGACTATCTTGTACAGATCCAACAAATACTCCCCCTTAGTCTATCATTATCAACGCCTTCAAACGAAATCAACGCCGAGAAGTCAACCATAGAAAGATCTTTAAATTGAAGCTTTCTGAATTTGATGAGAAATATTATTCATCTCATAAGCTCCTCTTATTTATATGTTCCCCCTTTTCGAGTGCATCCTTTGTGCGGATATTGGAACATCTTTCCCAAATCTCTAATCTTGAGTGCTTCAGAAGATGTAGGAGGAGGATTCCTAACTCGGTATCTTCTGCAAACTTGAGGAACAAGTTCTCGGATCAGGTACACTACTCAACTGATTATCGGCCATCACTTTTAGTAAAAATCTAAAACAGAATCACAAACACAATCTCGATATTTCTAATTAGATCATTTTATTTTAACAAAATAAACCCGTGTTTATCTGTGTGTGTAAACAAGTGAACCCGTGTTTGTTTGTGCGCAATTTCCGCGAAATGCATGAAAAATGATACCATTGTAACATTAAAATATGAAAGACCTAGAAAAATTTTGAAAAAAAAAAATATTATTATATTTTTT